>CAUYPK010017338.1:0-22500 GCA_963574355.1 Loris lydekkerianus
AATTTCTGACATCTCAGCTATTTGTTTGTGCATGGGGTCTTGTGCTGTTTCTGCCCCATTGATCCTTGGGGGAGTTGATCTACTCTGATTATTCATATTGCCAGAGTTTTTCTGTTGATTTTGCCTCATGATTGTTTTTCATTGTTGCCTTTGGCCATCCTCAGAGTTGGGGAGGTTTCTTTCCAAGATTAGACCCCAGCGGGATCACTCTATTATTGCTGGATCTTTGTAGGGAGTGACCCTGTGTAGTTCCTCTGGGGCTGCCCTAGCTAGGGAGCTCTGGTTGTGGAAGCAGATCCAGTGTCTGACACGCCTGGATCCAGCAACAGGGCTATGGGTGGTGCGCATGGTTCTGGGAGTGCTTGTTGCCCAATGACTTTGGCACAGAGAACCCAAGGCTCCAGCAGTCTCTGGCCAGGAGAAGGGCTCTGCGTAGAGGCAGGGAGGGCTCCAGAGGGCACGCAGCTACCAGGGTCCCTGGCCAGATGAACGGGCTAGTGTGGAGGCTGGGAAGACACAGGAGGGAGGGTGCATGGCTGTGTGGCTCCCGCAGTTCCTGGTCAGGGAATGCAGAGGCCCGGTGGGTGTGGGTCACTGGTCAGGCGTCACTGCACAGTTCTTATGGAGGTCTGGGCAGTGCCAAGCCCAGGAGTTTGAGGATGCTATGAGCTGTGACATCATGGCCCTCTACCCAGGGCAACAGCCCAAGGCTCCAGTGTGCCAAAACCACCTCTCTCTGCCTCTAAGGATTAAGGCTGTAAGGCAGTTCAGTCCCCACCTTTAGGCTGCTCAGTCACTAGGTTACTTTGTCCCGCCCAATCCTTGCTCTGGGACCCTGAGGGCGTAGCTTGCGGGAGCAGTTCTTTCACAATGGCTTAATTCGCCCAGCTCAGTGGCTCATTCTGGGGCCCCAGACAATGCCCAACGTTCTTCACACTCCTGCTCAATTTCTCCCCAAGGCAGCTCAACTGAGTGTCAAGTCCAAGAACACCGAAACAGTTTACAGGTAAGGCCTTTCCGGTTTGCAGTCTCACTGCTGCTTGTACTCACGGTTGCCGGTGTTATTAGGTTGATGGAAACACTCAGCCACTTGCCAGTTTATCACTATTTTTGTCCTCCTCCTGGGGTCCAGAAGTCTCTTGCTGGCTCCCTGTATCCTCAAAGGGATGATCATAGGCAGATCCCACTGGCCAGAGATGCCTGGAGTCTTGTCTCCCCAGACTCACTGTGCCTGGTTGCAGGGAAGCTGTTACTCGGCCACCATCTTTCATCCAATGGAATAAAGAGGCTTATTGTAGAAATGGAGGATTAGATGGATGTAGGAGAAGCTGGGGGAATGACGGTCTGGAGGTACCGCTGAAGGATTAGAGAACTTTGACTAATGATTTTGGCTTGAAGCTTTGGAGCAGATGGAAAAGCCAGAACTCATGGAGAAATATAAGAAGCCATAGCTTGTGGAGGAAGCTGAGAGGCTGCTGTTTACAGCCACCTTGACCTCACAGCAGGAGTTTGCATAGAAGTTAAAGTTGTTGTGTTAGGCTGCTACAGTTGCAAAGTGGGATCTTGTGGAGAGATCTGAAAAGCTGGAAACTGTCACAACTTCCTGGGAGAAGTCTATGTTATTTGTATCTCTTTGGGAAGGTAATAAAGACTGAAAAAAAAAAAAAAAAAAAAAGAAAGAAAGAAAGAAAAAGAAAAAGAAATCCCCGAAGTCACCACATCCTGAGAACCAAAGGTTCTTCTTCTTGTCTGCTTACCCTACTGTGAGTACCTGCTGTGGTTTGAGTATTTATGTCTCCCCAAAACTCATATGTGGCAATTCTAACCCCCAAAGTGATGGTATTAGCTGGTGGCAGATGATTAGGTCATGAGGGTGGAGCTCTCACGAATGGGATTAATTTCCTTACAAAAGAAGTCCTAGAGACACCTGCCTTGTCTCTTTCCCCAAGTAAGGACCCTCCTTGAGACAGGTGGAGGTTGATCTGGTGGTTCACCAGAATGTGACCAAGACCTGGCAGCCTGTCTGCGGTGTCTCAGTACTTCTTCTTCGCTGTTGGATTCCTGTCTTCATAGGTATAGTTCTGTTACAAGATGGTTGCCAATGGTTCCCCCAGCTACCTGTTTCTGTTTGTGATCAAGGGTAGGATAGTAATTCTTTACTCAAATGTCAAAAGGAAATTCTTCAATGTGATTGGCTGACTAGCCCTGGGCTCTTCCAGAAGTAAACAATGTGACCAGGAGTGACAAGTTCATTCTGATCAGCTGATTCACCATTCCTTACTCCTCATCCCAGCCCCACTGGTTTCTCCTATGCCAAGAGAAGGAGCCAGGCATGGTGGCTCACGCTTGTAATCCTAGCACTCTGGGAAGCCAAGGCACGTGGATTGCCTGAGCTCATGATTTCAAGACCAGCCTGAGTCAGAGAGAGACCCCTTCTCTAAAAAATGTGCCCGGGCATTGTGGCGGGTGCCTGTAGTCCCAGCTACTTGGGAGGCTGAGGCAAGAGAATCGCTTAAGCCCAAGAGTTTGAGATTGCTGTGAGCTGTGACATCATTGCACTCTATTGAGGGCAACACATTGAAACTTTGTCTCAAAAAAAAAAAAAAATTACTAAGAGAAGGAAACATTGCTGGGGGACCCCCAAAAGCACATGTCTAACATAGTAGCCAAAACATTAAGGACAGGAACTAAACAGAAAACTCTTCCTATAAAGGTACTATTTTGTTACATGTTACCATTTTCTTTTAAAGTGTGGCTTTAACCTTGGTGTAAGAAAGTGATTATTCTGATGTAACTTGTACAGGATGAGGAATATCAATTAACTCAGAGCCAATGCAACAAAGGCAAAGGCTCCAGAGATCCACAGGACAGAAACACCTTCCTAAACTTTTCTTTTTAAGATCTTTATTTTTTTATCATTGTTCTTTTTTGGCCAGGGCCAGGTTTGAACCCACCACCTCCAGTAGAGGGGGTTAATGCCCTACTCCTTGAGCCACAGGCGCCGCCCAACCTTCCTAAACTTTTTATTGAGCTTTCAGTATTTGTTAGCTGAACCCATGTCTGAAAATCCTGACTCTTCTGCATTATATGCTCTCATTATTCCCTTGAACTGCAGCTCCTGCAGACTAAGTGGTACAATTAAAACTTAGCAGCTGAAAAAACCTTAAAAACCTGAACATGTAGGTCTGAAGTGAGATGATTAAATTTCCTTATTGCTTGAATCCTTTTTACATTACAAAGCAAAACCTGATAACTATTTGACCTATCCTTGGCCCATGAGAAATGAAAGAATCTAGAATACCCAAGAGGCCAGAACTTGAGTCTGTCAGGCTATTGGACTCATTGCAATGCCGTAGGTAGGACTATGGACAAGCCCTAGCTGCAGTGGCTAATCAAGAACTTCAGGAAGGGGGAAATACATTGTGCTGAGTGAAAAGGCTAGTCTGAGTCTTTATTGGAAATCTTATCAATAATATTAATTCAAGTCTTATTTTTTCTTTTCTTTCTTTCTTTCTTTTTTTTTTTTTTTTTTGAGAAAGAGTCTCACTCTGTTGCCCTAGGATTGAGTGCCTTGGCATCATAGCTCACAAGAACCTCAAACTCTTGATTCAAGTGACCCTCTTGTCTCAGTCTCCCAAGTAACTGAGACTACAGGTGCCTTCCACAATGCTTAGCTAGTTTTTTTTTTTTTTTTTTTAAGTAGAGATGAGGCCTCCCTTTGCTCAGGCTGGTCTCAAACTCCTGAGCGCAGGTGATCTGCCCACCTCAGCTCCCCAGACTGCTAGGATTACAGGGATGAGCCACATGTCAGGCCTACCTTATTTTATTTTTAATGATTCCTTACTGTGATTAAAGCATGTTGTTTATTTTTCACAGAAAATAATATCTTAGAAAAAATAAAGTCATATGACCACATGTACATAGTACCCTCTTTGTAGATTTGGTTCTTAGCAAAAGAAATCAACCAAGAGAGGTTAAAAAATAGTCAACTCAGGACAGTCACCTTTTAAACTTTCCTCCCAATTGCCCTCACACTGTCTACTGTCCACACAGCATCCAGAATCATCCACTTTCAGGCAGGCCACGTCCTTCCACGGTTTTTCAGCACATGTATAATAAAAGCAAAGTACTAACTATAGCTTACAAGCTGGGTGACCTCATTCCTAGATACCGCTCGGGTGTGATCTATTACACTTTCTTTCCTTCACACTAGCCACACTGGCCTCCATTGTTCATTGTAAGTGCAAAGCACACTCATGCCTGAGGAGTACCCTTTGCCTTGTAAAGTCTTGCCTAAACCATGCAGAGGACTTTCTCCCTCACTTCCTTCGGGGCTCTACTCAAAAAGTTGCCTGCTTGAAGAGTCTTCTCTGATCACTGTACACAGGTGATTCTCAGTCTTGTTGGTACCAGGAACTAGTTTCACGGAAGATAATTTTTACACAGACCAGAGGTTGGGGGGGGGATTAGTATTCTCATGGGGATCCCACAACCTAGAACGCTCAAATGCAGTTTATGGCAGGGGTCATGATCCTATGAGAATCAAATGCTGCCCCTGATCTGACAGGAGACAGAGCTCAGACAGGGATAACCAATAATGGGGAATGGTTGTAAATACAGATGAAGCTTCTCCATCCTTGTGATACTTTACTAAGAAGAATGTGTTCCAATTCTAACCAGGTCAATACAAAAGATGTAAAGTCTCCATCTTTTTTAATGGATGAATAGTACTCCATGGTACTTGTTAATACATTCCTGGGTTGGTTGGCATTTAGGTTGTTTCCACATTTTGGCAATTGTAAATGGAGCTGCATTGAACGGTCTAGTGCAAATGTCCTTATGATAAAATGTTGTTTTTTTTTTTTTTTCTTCCAGGTAGATGTCTAGTAATGGGATTGCAGGATCAAATGCTCTAGTTTGAGCTCTTTGAGAATCTACGTAATTTTCTAAAACTGTTTAGGTGAATCAAGACATATTTTGGGGGTAGAAAGAGTGGGTATTACATTTGGGGGGTGAAGAAGGGAATTATATCAAAGATGACTCTGGTTTTTGGCAGGAGCTCATGGGTGGGTGGAGGTGTCATTGACTGAGAAGAGGAAAATCAAAGAAGCAAATTAGTAGGGGAGGCTGATTTCAGTTTTGGACACCCAAAGCTTGAGAAGTCTATGAATATCCAAGGGGAGATGTTAAGTGGATGTTGAACATGTAGGTCTGAAGTGAGACGATTAAATTTCCTTATTGTTTGAAACCTTTTCTTCTCAAAGAGTTGGGGATCTCGCTATATTGCCCAGGCTGGACTCAGACTCCTAGGCTCAAGGGATCCTCCTACTTTGGCCTTCCAAGCAGCTGGGACTACAAGTGTGCACCATTGTACCAGCTTTGTTTGAATCCTTTTTGAATTAGGTTTTAATTGCATCCAAAGTGTACTGTTGACATCCTCTTGACTAAGCAGAACTGAGTCTTTAGTATGTAGAAAACTTTGCTGCTGGAGTAAAATCTGACTGTTCAGTTAATGGGGTTTGTACATTCTGAGGAAAGTGAGAGCTTCGTGACAGCAAAGAATAACGAAAGAATGTTGACTGTATAGGCAATTGGTCATGTCACCTAAAATCACAAGTTAACTTCCAAAAAAATGATAAAATCCTGAGAGTGTTCTGCCAGTGAGTAAGCGGGCCCTGACAGGTTCTAGGCTGTTTAGTTTGGTTGTAGAAGCAGCTTGAGTATGTGTGGCTTGAACAGGAAATGAGTACTTCCTGTTGCTTCTTCCAGTTTATTCTAGATTGCCAACTGAAATACCCATTCTACTTAAAAAAATTTGAGTGTAGGTAAGTCCTGCCTTGCTTGTAGAGTGCATTTAGATGATTAGAACTGTGACTCCGTGGCTTAGATGATTTCCGTTTACATCTCAAGTCAATTTTTATGGCCTTTTAGAAGTACTCTCATTTTTTTTCTGCAGAGAGGTATTGCTTTTATTGCTTTACAAAGGTTAAAATTCATTGAGGATCTAGTGCTTTTCAGTGTATTATCTGAAACACATTGGGAGCTTCCTAAAGCAGTGCAATTTTTCATGTCCTGAACACTGAAAGGAAACAGTTTTCTTCAGGAGTTTAGGCCACTTAAACGTTACATTCTTATAAATGTGTAACAAAAAGTTTTATTTCCTTTCAACCAATATGCCAGAGATCAAGTGAGATGGTGGAGAGAGGAGATTAAGTCCCGGGAAGCACATTTGGTTTGCCTGAAAGGCCATACCTAGTAGTTTGTCCATTCAGTAATTCCACTGGCAATTATAGCATATATACTGTGTACTGTGGGTGTGCAGCAGTGTTTGTTAGGGAGGGATCCATAGAGGATATTATTTTTACTAACTGGAACTCTTGGTCTAGTAGACTACAATTAAAAATAACAAAGGTAAAGATATAGGGATGTGAGAAGGGATTTTTTTGGTCTGTTTTTTTGCTTCCATCCACTTGAGATAATTAATTCTGCTTCAGGGAGTCTGGAAAGACTTCCCATAAATAGTAACATTTGGTTGGAGTTTTGAAGGATGGATAGGCATTTACTAGGCAGATGAGGAATATTAAAAGAAACAGGATAAAAGTTAAGTGAGTTCTAAGAGGAATGTTGAATGGATGTAGGTACATACCATAAGAGATTCTGGATCATAATATGAAAGGCTATGATTGACAAGGCATCCTACATACTCCAGTGCATATTGTAAGCATGTTATCTTTTAAAGGTTATCTGGATTTTTTGATATAAATTCCAAGAACTCCAGAAGCTACTGGGCTACATGTGAATCAAAAGGAATGTCCTGGGAAAGTCACCATTTCTAAAATGTAGGCATGTTTAATAATATCTTAAGGGTCAAAGAAGGCACAGTCATCCTCTTGTTTAGCCAGAGAAGACTCAAGAGAACTCCCTTCAGTCAATCATTAGTTGTCTTGATCCTAGAATATCTGGTTTGAGCACAATACTCACTTTATCCTTGGTAAAAACTGTGCCGGGTGGAGACAAATATGGAATCATTACTACCTTATCTAAGACAAACTTTCTTGGCATTACCTTTATATGATTTGCTTAGTACATGAGTTGGCAATATATTTTTAAGGTATTTTCAGAATTTCATCAGTATTCTTGAGTTTTAATTATTCTGCAATATAAACTATTAACATGATTAATAAAAAAACTTAGAATTTTGGGTCTTCCTTTGCGATTTTTGGGCAGTGTCCAATTAATGTAAATACAGGGGAAAACAACTCTTAAAGAGTTCTTCGCAAGCTAGTCTTTGTTTCCCGTGTGTCACATACTAAACAGGCAAAATATATATATGTATTTTGAGATAGAGCCGTGCTCTGCCATGGCCTCCACCTAGCTCACAGCAACCTCAAACTCCCAGACTCAAGCGATCCTCCTGCCCCAGCCTCCCTAGTAGCTGGAACTACAGGCGGCTGCCACAACCGCTAATTTTTCTATATATAGAGACGTGGGTCTCGATCGGCTCTGGCAGGTCTCCAACTCATGAGCTCAAGCAATCTTCCCACCTCACAGTGTCAGGATTACAGGCGTGAACTTCCCGCCGGGCCAAATAATTATTTGACTACAGGAGCACCTGGAAACTTCATTTTCTCTAGGGATTTTGCAGCAAGCAGCAAATCCCAAAGCCCTAATGATCCAGTATCCAGTCAAGGCATTTGGAATTTCTAAGAGGCATTTGTTAAAGAATAATTTTTCTGTTATACTCAATAAAGCGCCTAACGGTGTTAAAAAACAACAACAAAACGCTCAACAAAGTCAGAAACCTCGTAAAGATGATTCATGGCACTTATATATTCTATTAAGAACAAGGACTAAAAAACATAAAACGAGCCCTTGGGTTGATTTAACACACCCAACTCTTAGCAATTTTAAAGAATTGTGGTAGGTTTTACGGTCTTCAAATAACATTACAGCAAAAATAATCCGTTCCTTACAATACGTAAATTACTGGTTTGTTGACAAAAACAAAACAAAAAAAACTTCAAGGGAAAAGCAGGAAAGTAAAACCTTAATTGGAAAGCAAATGTTAAAAGAAAAAGCCATCCTAAACGTCAGAGGCCTTGGGCAGCACGCGCGGAATCCGTAGCACGGCGGCGGCTGCGAGCGGAACCTCAATGTCACCCGGTCCCGCTGCGACGTCGGGCCGAGGAGCTGCGGCAGCCCGTGCACGCGCGCGGCGAGCCCGGCGCCCCCAGGCGCGCGGTGGACAGAGCCGGGGACACGGGGCTCCCACCTCCGGGCACCCTCCTTCCTTAGGCTGGGCTCTTCCAAGCTTAGGAGGCCGGTGTGTGAGCCTCTCCTACTCCGCCCCGACGACCCAGGCGCACCAGGCACAGTCGCCTTCAGGGAGCTGCAACCACACCCGGGCCCGACGAAGCTGCTCCGGCCCGCTCCGTGCGGGGTGGTGGCGAGGGAGGGGAGAGTGGACTCCAGGACTACTTTGAAGGGCGGGGGCAGAGGAAGGGCCTTTCTAGCTGCGCCTTCGAAACTGCGCTCCTTGTTCTCGATGGTCCCCGCGCGGCCGTCTTATCGCACGACACTTCCGCTTCCTCGTAAAGGCCCCCACGCCGTACGGCGCGGCGCGTGAGAGGAAGGTATAAAAGGGAGCGAGAGGGCGGGACCGAGGAGGAAGATGGGGGGAAACTAGCGAGAGAGGGGGCGGGGGAAGCGCAAAGGGCGCGCTCTCGCGTCACGTGACCGGGACGCGCCGTTCTTCCGTCGGCCATTTTAGGTGGTCCGCGGCGGCGCCATTAAAGCGAGGAGGAGGCAAGAGCGGCCGCCGCTGCTTCTTATTCTTTTTTAAGTGCAGCGGGAGAGAGCGGGAGTGCGCGCCGCGCGAGAGTGGGAGGCGAGGAGAGCAGGCCAGGGAAAGGCGCAGGAGCCTTTGCAGCCACGCGCGCGCCTTCTCTGTCTTGTGTGCTTCGCGAGGTAGAGCGGGCGCGCGGCAGCGGCGGGGATTACTTCACTGCTAGTTTCGGTTCGCGGCAGCGGCGGGTGTAGTCTCGGCGGCGGCGGCGGAGGCTGTAGCACTATGTCGGAGGAGCAGTTCGGTGGGGACGGGGCGGCAGCGGCGGCGACGGCGGCGGTAGGCGGCTCGGCGGGCGAGCAGGAGGGAGCCATGGTGGCGGCGGCACAGGGGGCAGCAGCGGCGGCGGGAAGCGGAGCCGGGACCGGGGGCGGAACAGCGACTGGAGGCACCGAAGGGGGCAGCGCGGAGTCGGAAGGGGCGAAGATCGACGCCAGTAAGAACGAGGAGGATGAAGGGTGAGTAAGGAGCGGTCCGGGATAGTGAGGCCCAACTAGTTCCCCTCCCCCTCCCCGTCCCCCGCCTCGGGGCCTCGTTCCCGCTCTCCGCCCGCCCTGCAGGCCCCGGCAGCCTCCTTGCACTGGTCAGTCCTCTGCGTTGGGCTCCCCGGGCCTGGAACATTTCCTCCTTCCCCCCTGCTGCTTATCGCCCCCTCCCCCATCACACACGTTTCCACCTTTAGCCGTCACCACGCTGCTCCCGGCCCGCCCTCCTTTCCTCCCTAGCCGTGGGTCTCCTCCCACCGACTTGGCCGCCAGGATTTTTTCCCGCCTGTCCAGGGGTACCTTTTTCTTTTTCCTGTTCCCTTCTCGTTTTTGTAAAGCCTCGGATATAAAATGCAAACAGACACAAAAGCTGTTCTGTGTAGACTGTTAAGGGTTTGCTTGTTGCTTTTCCACCCTGCCGAGATGATGTGGTTGCTTACAAGCACATGTTTTGGGGAACGCGTAGGCTGTCTACCTCTGCTCTCCCGTGTCGGCTTCAGGCCGAATGTCTTGGAGCATTTTGAGTAAGTTTCGCCGTAGGACTTGTTTTCTCCACCACACAGTCGCACGGTGGCTTTCTCGCGTAGGCCTGCAGAGCACGGCGAGCCTGGGGAAATGCGGAGTCGCCTGTCGCTGGTTTTGCTCTGCGGGCTCGTTGAGTTTCTAGTCCGGGGTTTGCACTTGACTGGAACTGTTCCTGTCTCCGGCCTCCTGGCTGCCCTTCCCCTCCACCCCGCTGAGTTATTCTAACCGCGCACCCTTTTCGCGCTCTCAGCTATTGGGTTCCCCAAGTGTTCGTACAGATTGTGGTCTTACCATACTTTTTCTGTACGACTTAAACGTTTTTTGCCCCATCCCTTTTTTTCCCCGGTGCCCAATCCTTTTTTGGTCTTTCGATTTCTCCTTCCCGCCCTCTCATCCACTATTTAAAGGAGGCCCACCCCGCCCTTTTCCTAAAATGAACAAATCCAGTAATGTGTTATGGGATGATTTTTTTTTTTTTTTGCAGGTTTTTGAGTACTAACTTGTTTCCTCTAGTTGGAGTAACGGTTGTATATACTATCTAAAGCTGCGTTAAATACATTAAAATGCAGCATATGGAAACGGGAACATAATATAGAAGGTAGCAGAGGGACTAAATGAGGGTTTTCTTAATGCCCACTATTGACCGATGGTTTTGGGTTGACACTTCCCTTTCTTTTTGTAATGAGGGTGTGTGTGTGTGAATTTTTCTTACTATAACGAGAGTAGGGTGTTGGTTGAAGGTAAAAACAATAAAATGTCGCTTTAACCCAGTATTAGAAAACACGATTTTCTTTACTGGGAAAGAGTACCTGATTTGGGGGAGGAGCCGGGGGTGGGGTGGAGAGGCACTTTGGAATATCGGATTTAATATGCAATTCCAGCCCAGGCAGACACTCTTGTCAGGCAGTTTAGCTGATTGTACTGGCTTGGGGGAGTGAAGGTGAGAAGGGGAAACAAACTTTTCTGAATTAAACAGAACTAATCTTGAATTGTGTATAGCTTAATTTGAGAAAGGAATATGTTATGTATTTGGAAACTTAAAGCCTTTAACATTTTGGTTTTTGTTTTCTGAATTCTGTTCTTTGGACAGAGGCACCAAAATGAATAATTGTATATAGCTTACTGTTTGGGGCAGTCTTTTTTTTATTAGCCCTGAGTTTTCAAATTGCAAAGCAGCTGTCTTTGTAGTTATCTACTGTTGAACTGAAGTGTAAATGAATTAAAGTTTTTAACCCTAACAATGTCAAAAACTAAAACTAGAATTTTGATTGGTTGCTGTACCGGTTGTTAATTCCCTAGCCATTCAAACTCCTCCCCACGACACTCTGAAGCAGCGACGGCACAGCGGGAAGAATGGTAAAACTTTTAAATTTTATTTCTGTATTATAAAGGTTTCAGTAGTCATAATATGCAGAGGCTGTGTATTGGCTAGTTGCCCATTGATTCCCAGGAGATTCTAGATGTCAGTACAGTAGGATGGATGTCTTGCACCTGGGAAGTAAGACCTTTTTAGACATTGTGTGTAATCTTTGGGCAAAATTGATGCCATTACATGGTATTTGGTCTGTGGTAATGCATGTAATTGCAGTTTGGCCAGTTTAAGTTAAATATCATTAATGCTATTTTTATATCTGGGCAAGAAAAAATACTGTAATTTTCACATTTTTGTTAAGATGAAAAATGTTTTTGTTGAATTCTAAATTTAATGCTAAAAACACAAAAGATTACTTGATAGAAAATAAGGCGTGCTTATAGTGTCTTGCATGTTTTACTGAATTATTCTGGCAATGTCAAAGTAAAACAGTTCTTTGGTACTGTGTGTATTATGAAAAAATGCTTTTATTATAAATCTTATTTGTAAATATACTTTTAATAAGAATTGGATATGTACCATTCAGAGGTGGGCTAATGTGGTTCTCCACTACAGCTCTTACAAGATTTTTTATTTTCAGTGTGATTTGGCTGGACTATTAATTACACTTGGTTGACATGTATTCAAAATTGCATGACTTCTCTTTGGAGGCTGGTAGGTTGAGTATTCTTTTTATCCATCCTTTTCCCTCCCCAAATGTCATTCTTTTTGGTTTTAGGATCATACTTGAATTTTCAGGGCTTTGTGTCCACCAGCACTGGAGATGAGAGGGCCAGTAATTTTCAGATAGTTGCCTTACGTCTGTATAAATTACATTCTATGTTAAGAGCCCCCTGAGGATAACATTTAAATATTATAATTTAACTTATTATTGTATTCTCATCTTCTGAAATCTGTTCAGTTTTAGGTTGGAGGAAAAAGACTAGAAACAGTAGACAGAGGGAAAAGCAAAAAGGGATAAAGACTGGAGTCAAAAGTTGGACATATAGAATGAAACTGTTGAGATGAACATTATTCCCTCAGGGGACTAGTGGTGCCCTGATAGTTCAATTTCATTGCTAGCTGATGATGGCAAATTATTATTAAAATATAACTGTACCTTTTTCTCCATTACATGTTTTGAGACTGTGTTTACAGTAATTAGAAATGGCACAAACTTTTAGTCTAGAAGGTCATTGTTTTGATTCAAAATAATTATACTTTCTGTGCTATCTAAAGTTACAATTTTATGACTTTTATGGATGACCTCTTATGAAAAAAGGACAAATAAGTGTTTACAGTTAATGAACATTTTAGATTATAACCAGTTTTCATACACTGAAAACAAGATTTTACTCAGGTTCATTTTAAGTTATACTTAAAAAATAATGTAGTTCTTATTTTACTTTGCTTAACTGCCCAGTCATATAGCTTTATCCTTTTCCAGATACTGTTTTTCTTTTTGGAAAAACAACTCAGAACCTTTAAATCTTTTTTTGTCTGCATTTGCCACTCCAGTTACTTTCTGTCTTCCATTTTGAGGGATATTGGGCCTCAGTTTCATAAAAATAATGTCCATAATGAGTATAAGACTAGTTAGTAGCTATTGAATCATTTAGATTTACCTTCTTAAACACAAATCGGTGTGCATTTCCTTCTGCAGGTCTAATTTGAGGAAAAAGTGATTACAGTTTCATCCTAAAATACCTTAAAAATTAATGTTTTAGACAGTTTTTTCCTTTTGTATATAAGAATGGACAGCCTACTTTAGGAAGGCATCCCTGTTGTAACTGAATGTGTACAGTATACAATGGGGCTTTAGAATAAATATTTATTTCCATGGTAAAATGCCTTCCTAAGTTTATCTTGAGTCTTTCCAATATTAACATCCCTGGCTTTTACTTCTAAGCAATTGGAATTTCCCATTTTGCTTTGTGGTGTGAGCTCATTCTCTTCTCTGCAGTTCTGCAGTTCTTTGTGGGAAGGTACTTCAAAATTAGTGTCTGGCCAGGTAGCAAGCTGCCTGGGGGGCAGTGTTTCTAAAATTCAGAGATCATTGGAAAACTAGAATATTGTGTTAGCTTTCAGATAGTTTTACAAGGTAGGTACTTTGATTTTTTTTCCTGCATTGGACTGAGTAGGAAGAAAAATAGTCTCTTTTCCCTTACAAGCTAAGTTCAGCAATATTTCTCTGATAGGACCGTAGATCTGGTCTCATCACCGTTAGTATATGTGTGACCATTAGTGTGTAAGCTCAAGTGTGATTCTTATATGGGGATTGTGTGAATTCTGCTATAGGTTGTCTCATGTCTAATTTTAAAAGAATGGGCTCACTTTTTTTTAGTTTTAAATATTCACAATTAAAATGTGTTTCTGGAGCAATCTGAACATTGTTTGCTTTGTGAAGCAAATTAAGAGTGGTGTCATGGCAAATTACTAATCTTTGATACAATAAGACTTGGTTTACTTAAATAGTAAAGTCTAGACTATTGTTAACATTCTTTGGAACCTTTGACAAATTTCCAGCATTAAAATTGCAGTAATTGGTGCCCCCAAATCTGGAGATGATCACAGGAGAAAGGAGTATTCATTTAATTTCAGATTGTCATCTGTTATGAAAGATACTAAAAATCATCTCTCAGTTTGGAATTGGACCATGCCATCAAAGTTTTTTAGGGCTTTTTGAGGTAGATAGAACAACTCCCGTAAACTTGAGTATTTTAACTCAAGCTGTGTGACTCCTTTAAACTCAAGAATTTTTCCTGCTCCTGCCTGGGTTCTCTGTCATTTGTAAGGCTGCCCTAATACAAGAAAATTTTTGAGGCTTTCTGTTTGTGATTTATGGCTAACATAAAGGATGATTAGTTTTAGCCTTCAAGTGATAATACGTGTGCTTGAAAACATTTAAAGAGGAATAGAGTAATAACTTTTCCCCCTTCCACTTAAATCTGTGCACCTCAAGTGTGCAGATTGACGAATGAAACAAAGTTTAACTTTTGTTAGTCCAAGTTTGATTTGACTTTAGTTCTGCTTCAACGTTTTAGTAGATAGGGCACTGAACTGGATGCTGAAAGCGTGGGATCTGTTTCTGTTTCACTTCCAACAGTATGGTTTCAGGTAATATAACATGTTTGTTACTTGGTTTGCTGACTGTGTTGGAAACAGTGCTCACCACAGGAAGATTGACTACATAGCCTGCTTTCATAGCTTGTATGTATTTATCCAGTGCCTTAATAGTTGATACTGCCAGTGATTTACTCCTGTGGAGTAAAGGTAAGCATGTTTTAGTTTCTGGAGTATTACCTTATAATATTATACATTGGAGCTAGGTATTTAAGAATGTTTGGGGGTGGGGAGGGAAGACTTGTACATGTATTTACTGGCAGAGTTTGGCCAATAGTCATGGTTGATAGTGTTAAGTATTGGGTCTTACACTGTAAACTCCTGCTTATCTAGACTTCAAACCATCACAGAGCTAAGATATCAAGCCCTCCCTTTAGTCTTCTGAGTAAGATAGGTGAAATTATGAGCAAATACACTCAAGAAGCAACCAACAGACAATGTCATGGAATGAATCTCCTGCAAATTTTCCCTTATATTTTTGAAAAGTAATGTGATCTTAAAGCATTGAAAGATAAAGTTTTATCAAGAAAGGTGTAAACATTATTTTTGGATAATAGAAATCTGTGTAAAATTGTTAATTTGTAGTAATCTCAGTTAACCAGAACCTTCACCTCTAGGTAAATGGGAGTTTACCTCATAAAGTTTACCTCAATAACATACTTATTGAGTGTTTCATTTAAAAAGTAAAAATATAATTAAAAAAAAAGCAAAAATACAAGATGTCTTGTTTCCTTGTAATGAAATGAAGAAAAAAAGAAATGTCATGTTGACCATTAAGTTTATTTTTAAAAAGTGCAATGTTTAGTTTATTAGATGTTAACATATTTTCAACTGAGTTATCTTTTATTTGTTTATTCCAAAGCATGCAGTAATGAGATTTAATGCAGAGGGATTAATCTTGCTTTGAAAATGTTTGCCCAGTTGTACTTTAGTCTTGAATAAAAATAGGATTCCTTTTCACACTTACCTTGAAAATGTCATCTTAACATATGTAGAAAGTTGGGGAGGAATATTCTTTAATAATGGGGAAATAATATTGGAAATTAGATTTTTATTGACTATAAAGCATTTTAGGGGGGAGAATTTGTTGGCCAACCTAGGTGAATAGTCAAATAGTGGTCAGATTTTAAAAAGCTGGTTATCTTTTGAACTTACTAAAAGTTGTTCATGATATCTCTAAGGGTAGTTTTTTAACAAATTCTAAAATAACTGCCCTACCAAGTGATATTATCTAGCTGATAAGTAGTGACATAACTAAAATAAGCCTATAATTTCTAAAGAAAAATAATTATGTCTTGTGTACTGGGGAGGTTTCATTATATAATTCGGTGTTTTAGGATATTAAGAGAGTAATTATAATGGGTAAAATACCTAGTTACTTAAGTAAGCATTAATGGTGTTCTTGGAAGGTGACAGTGATTGACCACTTATATTTCATACCAGAAATGTATAACAGGTGGACATTCTCTTGTGTCTCTTAAAACTGTCAGAACTTGTTATGAAGCCACATATGTTAATTAAGATCATGAGTTGTTAGGAAGTTTTTAAAAGTTATGGAATACTTACTTTTTGAAAACAATACTGCTCCAAAATTTGGGAGGAAGTATAATGGTGTTTAACATTTTACCTTAATAAGTGTTTTCGCAGAAAGACTTATTAAAGGGAAGTATCTTTAGAGTGTTAAACCTAGTGACCTCAGTAGTGCAAATAAGGGTTATTAATGGAGAAAATAAGGATTATCAAATTGGAATACTTTGCACCAGCCAGCATTGTTCTATATGTATTGCCTCTTACATTTTAAATTATTCTGTACTAAAATTACTGGCATATATGTAGAATAGATGAACTTTCTAGGTTATTTCAAGTTTGCAGCATTGAAAATAATTTTAGGATCCATTTATATAAAGTTTATCTTGGCCTTTTTTCTTCCCTTATTGGAAAGTTTGTAAAACCTATTCAATTTAAAAGATTGGCTTTAAGTAAATGAAAATGTTTGTTATGTTTAGCTTATTTTGCACCTTTAAAACAGTAACTTATTTCTATGAGCACTTAGGATGTGTCAGACTGTTGCGTGCCCTTTAAGTGTATGAACTCATTTAATCCTCACTGCACATACTTGAGGTAGGCTCTTTTTACAAATGCAGAAACAATTTTGGGATTTTATATTTTTACTTAGGATCATACGGTTATTACATAGCAGGTGTAGGATTTTTTTTTTTTAAGCAGGCCGGAGCCAGGTTTGAACCCATCAGTCCCGGTGGCCAGCACCCTACCGACTGAGCTGTGGGCACCGCCTGTGCAGGTGTAGGACTAAACTAGGGCAGTTTGGCTTTATTACCTCCAAACTTCCTTGCATTAAAAGATAAAATGTCCCACAAAGCAGCCTAAATTCCTGAATGCACTGTAGTATTCATATGCTCTGAGTTGTATAACTTTATGCTTGTCATTTAATTGTATAATTTGGTGTAATAACAGTGTGAAAGGAGAGACTTTTCTGCCCTTGAGTAGGTAGGTATTTTAAATTGAATACTGCACTCAGCCTTTGGGGTGCTGATTATTCGGTTCATAGCTAAGATCAAAAAATTTAATTTTGCTAATAAAAGATGTACTATAGATGAAGTACTGTTTTAATTGAGATATATTCACTTACAAGTAAAGATTAGGTTTTTTTTGGAGACAGTCTCAAACTGCTCTGGGTAGAGTGCTGTGGCATCACAGCTCACAGCAACCTCAAACTCTTGGGCTTAAGTGACTGTCTTGCCTCAGCCTCCCAAGTAACTGGGACTACAGGTGCCTGCCACAATGCCCAGCTATTTTTTTTAATTGCAGTTGTCTTTGTTGTTTAGCTGGCTGGGGCGGGGCTCTAACCCACCAGCCTTGGTGAATGTGGTGGGTGCCCTACCCATGGAGCTATAGGCGCCGCCCAGGCTGCTTAGGATTTTTGCTAGTCCTATCTCTGCTTCATTGGAAAGTGCTCACCTCTGCAGGAGTGACAGCAACTTGAAGATCAGTGTTTGCCTTCCAGGCAGCAGAGATAATATGGGCAGAGAATAGGTGTTGTGTTTAAGCAAGATCATATAAAGTATAGGTAATTTAGATTGATACTGTGCCATTTCGTTTCATGGAGATAGTGCATACCAATATTCTAGGGAGGCCGAACTGTTTATTCTTAATTAAGATAAACAGGCCTTTCATCCACTGTACTACACAGCTGTAGCTTGCTGTGCTTGCTGAATAAAGATGTAATGGATTTAATATGTTCCATGTAGTAAAGATGGAACAGATTTGGCACAATTTGTGTTCATTGTTAGCACATTCACTTATCTGGTTGTCAGTTGTTTAGCCACTTTTCTTAGAGCAGAAGAAAAAGCCAGAGTGTTTTGGTGCTGCCAAAATATTAATAACATTTGTCTCAAAGAAGAGCCATTTAGGCTATTTTTCAGAGGCTGTTTACTATTATTTGACAGAAAGTTTGCGAAGTTAGGGAGCTGGCTATTACCCTATAAAATGGAAGGGAGACATTTTAGAACAAGTGGTGATTAATCTGGCAAGAATTGAAAAACGGAACTTGTGAAAAAATGAGATATAGTTGGTGTATTAATAAAATTTCAATTTCAGAAGGCCCTATGGGGCATAATAATTATTAGTGATTATTATGATGATTAACCTGTAGAGTATTAAATCTTGGCTAATTGTTCTTGAAGTTTAAGGAGGCAGAAGGGTGATGTGTTAATAAAATCAATCATTCCAGATGGGAAGTGTTAGGGGCGGTGGGTAGTGCTATAAGGAAGGTGGCTTCTTATTTTCTCTAAGGATGCTGGATAGCCAAAGTTTGACTCCATATTTTGTTCTAGTTTTGAGAACTAGTAAGTGAATATGTAAAAATTAACTGTTAGTTAAAATACTTAACATTCTGGATAAGAGGGGTTTGATAGGTAGTTTAGGAGGGATAGCATCTTCACTGAATCCTTAGGGCTCTCAGGTAGGCAGGCACATTTAGCACCTTCCATAATGAAAACTATTGAAGGTGGAGAATTTTCTTCAGAGAGCACTTTAATGGATCCACAGATAATTAGTATGCCTTTATAATATTTAAGAAAATCTACATCCTATCTGTGAAAAATATTTGGGGCTTGTGAATACTAATAGAACATGCCTCATTCTTGGTGTTTTATTTCTTTTTAATTGTTATGTTTCTTAATTTTATATTAAAGACACTTTCCCAGTATAAAATTGCTCTGGTTAAGTAGAACCAAAACTAGTTCTGTCTCCATCATCTGATTAAATAAATCAATCAGACAGAATTTTCTTACTTTTGAACTTCAGCTTTTTTAAAATAAGGCTTTTGTTACTATAACTGTTCTTTTCAGGCTGAAATAATTTCATCTTGTTCAATTATTGATGGTAAATTCCTGTAATAATAGAAATGGTACTTAATAGTTAAATCACAATTGAAGTTGTTTCTGTTCTAGAGCTTGCCATGGACATCTGAGCAAGAGGTCATTGCTTTATAGTCAGTTAAAAAGATAGTGTCCTCCTTACCTTGAAAGAATGAATGTTGGTAATGAACTTACATCAATGAAGAAAGTATTCTTTAGGTTTAAAAATAAGGTGTTTATAGCAACTCATGTAAATAAGGCTTATATATTAGAAGGTTTATTATTCAAATGAAAGAAAATGTATGTGGTTGAGAAAATCCAAAAATTTTTCATGGAATTGGCAATAAGTAAGAATTTAAAATATCTACACAAAATATTATGGGTGTGTTTGTTATGTTCATTTGATTATAAAATGCCAAAAGGGTTTTTAAAAATGTTACTTCAGGCATGGAAAGTTTGAGTAAGTCCTGAAAATTAAGCATGTGAAAGGCCCAGCTCTAGACTACATGTACAAGTTGAAAATCTAACCTGAAATGGGAAACATTTTATGTCTAAACTAAGACTTCTTTTGTATTAAAAGATAGGTCTGTCATTAGAAGTAAAACAAGTCTGGTAAAATAGATCTGTAGCACCTCAGTTAATCAGGCATCTTGTAGGAGAAGTAAGCTCTTAATTCAAGGGATGGATTAATTGGTCTCATGGTACAGGAATGGGCTTTGATGGCAATATCCTAAAAGCCCACAAGATGGAGATGTTTCCTAATGAAAGGCCTGCTTTAATTTCTTTCCAGAGCTGGAAATTAGTACCACAGCCTCATCCCTACTCAAGACCCACCCCCAGTTATAAAGATGAGAAAATGTTGAGTAAGCTTGAATTTATTCTCATGGTGAAATAATTAGCCATTGCATAACAAATTCTGACAGTTAACTCTTAAAATAAGTTTCCAGTCCTGTCACTTTAAAAGAGTAGGTGGCTTAGGCGTAGGGTAGCCCTTTTTTGGGAGGTGGGGGGAGCATGCAAAGGGAGCAGATTTGAAAGGGATCACAGTTGCCAGATCTGAGTATTCTGGTATTTTGTTGTAATATTAGTAAGACTTCACCTTTCAATTTTTAAAAAATTTTGAGTATATATCTTTGGTCTTAAAGGATCTGGTGGTTTTCTACCTACCGCCTGCCACTTTTAGTATTTAAAGGCTTAAATATTTTATTGCTGGTTAACTGAGGTTCTACTGTAAATAAACTTAATTAGTGGGTTTTAAATTTTTATTATGGATTACTTTTGTCTTTACTAAGAACTCTTAGCACATCAAAAAAAAAAAAAAAAAAGATTCGCAATTTGTGACATAGAATTTTCCAAACTACATTTTGTGTGCTAAGTAATTTTGTTAATGAGAAAAGAGTTAAAAGTAGTAAAAAGGAGCTTCAGCATAGACATGGTGCTGGTTGCTGTGATCACTGGGGACTACATAGCCTTTTGACCAATTTAATGGAGATTTGAAAGAGAAATTTAAACCTAAGATTCTGGTTTTTTTCGTTATCAATATTTAACTTGTAATTTAAGGAAAAAAAACTAAATGTATTTTTACTTTGGGTATACATTTTTTCATCAAGTTGAAAGACTAAATTTGCTGCTTGCTCACTATTGTAATTATTCAGGAGCAGCAGTGATATTAACAAAATCTTCTGGAGTTGGATGTTTTTGATGTGTGGTTATGTAGGTAGGAAGAATGATATTTTAATGTACTGCCCAGTAAATTGGTGCAGTTTGGAAGAGATGTTATTAATGTAGGTAATGTTTAAGGTATAATTTTTTGTTTTTTGTTTTTTTTTGTTTTTTAGAATTTTAATACTGCTTTTTGTCTTTACAGGAAAATGTTTATAGGAGGCCTTAGCTGGGACACTACAAAGAAAGATCTGAAGGACTACTTTTCCAAATTTGGTGAAGTTGTAGACTGCACTCTGAAGTTAGATCCTATCACAGGGCGATCAAGGGGTTTTGGCTTTGTGCTATTTAAAGAGTCGGAGAGTGTAGATAAGGTAGTGTGTGTTATGTGTTCTGATCAGTTAACGTAAAATATTAAAACTTGGGGTAGTGTGGTATAGTGAGTTTGCCCATTCGTGGTTCCCCTTTTGCGAGTATAAAAGAGAATACCAGTTATTGCCAATACTTTTTATGAAGGGAGAGGCAAATCAGTAATTGTTTTATACATAATTTGTGTGTGCCAGGCTCCACTAAAATTTTTAATTAATGTTAAAGAAAGTTAAAGATGTTTGATTAAAAGGATATGTTTTAATAATTTCACAGATACATAGATTTTGAAATTTTCTGAAGCATGCACCTTTTGACCACATCTGGTCCTGGGGTAAAAGGAAGTAGCATATATATTGCTGGCAGTTAAAGGTGATGGTTATCATCTAGTAATTGTTGCTGCCCCCACCCTCCCCACTCCTATATCCCTTACATAGCTTCAGAGTTAAACACTTGGTATGTTAGTTGATATGACATGATAGTTTAATCTTGAGCCAGTCAACATTGTCCTGCCATTAGCTATGTTTATCTAGTTATTTTTAAGTAAGTTTTAACAGTAACTTTAGATAAGATATACATATTTAAAATGAAAACTTCAATTTCCTTAGGTCATGGATCAGAAAGAACATAAATTGAATGGGAAGGTGATTGATCCTAAAAGGGCCAAAGCAATGAAAACAAAAGAGCCGGTTAAAAAAATTTTTGTTGGTGGCCTTTCTCCAGATACACCTGAAGAGAAAATAAGGGAGTACTTTGGTGGTTTTGGTGAGGTATGTTATAAATGTTTTGACCCAGTTTATGTCAAAATTAGTGGGAATGTGGTTGTCACATTAAGTGGATGCAAAGTCACTGGGTTTTTTTCGAAACTGTTAGGGCAGATTATATGATTTGTTTTGGAATGGAGATATTGTAAATTCTTCATAGAAAATCTGTCAAGATTAAGAGATTGCATTTTTCCACTCATTTTCCTAGTACCTACCGCATACGAGATATGCTTGGTGCAGGGTACGTGAAGATGTAATAAGCATTCTTAGCTCAAGAAATTTATCAAATTAGTAGAAGCAATAAAAATCCAGACGATACAAGGAAGAAATCCAGAACAGAAAACCACTCAGGTTTAGAAGACGAAAGAAATAAATTAAGAATAGGGAGGCCAGGTGAGGTGGCTCACGCCTGTAACCCTAGCACTCTGGGAGGCTGAGGCAGGTTTATTGCTTGAGCTAACAAGTTTGAGACCAGGGCTTAGTAGAGACCATTTCTCTACTAAAAATAGAAACTGGCCTGGCCTGGGCCTGCTAAACAATGACAACAAGAACAAAAACAACCGGGCGTTGTGGTGGTTGCCTATAGTCCCAGCTACTTGGGAAGCTGAGTCAACAGAATCGCTTAAGCCCAAGAGTTTGAAGTTGCTGTGAGCTGTGATGCCATGGCACTCTACCCAGAGTGACATAGCGAGACTCTTGTCTCAAAAAAAAAAAAAAGAAAAACTGAGGCAAGAGTATCTCTTGAGCCCAAGAGTTAGAAGTTGCTGTGAGCTCTGATGCCACGGCACTCAACCTAGGGCGACTGCTTGAGACTCAGTCTCAAAAAGAAGAAAAAGGCTCGGCATCTGTAGCACAGTGGTTGCGGCGCCAGTTACATATACTGAGGCTGACGGGTTTGAACACAGCCTGGGTCAGCTAAAAAAAGGGGGGGGGAGGGCGTGTATTATTTTTTAAATTCAAGCACATTTAAGTGCAAATTTAATAAAACCAGTTATAGACT
>CAUYPK010017338.1:27500-46498 GCA_963574355.1 Loris lydekkerianus
GGGTGATTAAAGAAATGCATACTGTGTTTATGTGTGTGTGCTTGTTTGTTTAAAGGATTTTGCTTCCCATTTCTTAAAAAGTACATAGGCTTTCTTTGTTAGGGCTTTAAGGTATCCTAGACTATGATTTGAAGTTGTACCTGGGAGTTTTGAGTTATCCTAAGAAAGTGTAAGTGGGAGTCTTAAGTGATAGTTTCAGGATTAAATCAAATAGTTTTTCATATTGTTTTATCTGTGAGATTGTATGAATTGGTAGACTTTTGAGAAACAAGGTTCTTGGTTTCTGTTAGCATTCAGGGAGTTGATGCCCCTCAAATTGGATGGAAAATCTTTATTTGTGGAGTTGAATTAATCTGATAAGAATTTGCTCTCCACCTAAGCGAACATTTTAATGAGCAAAAATTAGTCTTACTGAAATTTCCATGATAGGGATCTAAACTGGGGGCCTGCAGCTTGTTTTTGTAAAGTAATACTGCAGCACGACTATGTTCACATGTTTATTGTGTATGCAGCTTTTGTTATACATTGCAGAATTGAGCAGTTAATGACAGACCTGCAAAGCATAAAGTACTTTCTGACCCCTGATATGAATCAGTGAAAAAAATTAGGGGTTGTTAACATAGAAGTATTACGTTTATTTTATGCAGATGTCTTACATAAACTTTAAAGGGGATTGAAATGTGATAGGGTTAAAACTAAGTTTAGCATGGCTAATGAAGTGCTACCAGATTAATTTTGATTCTTTGTTAGGATGTTTACCAACCCCATATTTTTGCAGGTTTAATTAGTAGAAAATGAGAGACTCTGGCTGTACTTGATTTGTTTCACCCAGTAATTATAGGTTCTAGTTTTGGAGTTCATCCCAACTTTTAGCTTGAGGAAAAACAGTTTTTTTCTGTAGTCTGAAGAATTTATAGAACATCTAATCTGATTTTTGAATTTTTCTGTTTTTAAGTCACTTTTTAAAAAGTTTAAAAACCAATAAATTGCATTTTTAAAGTGCCTATTCTCATACTCATTTCAAGCACTACCTCTTGACTTAATATTCTGTGGTACTGGGCACTCATTTTTTTTTGAACTTTTAAACAATTGAAAAATTTTCATTTATACAAATCTATTTGGTAATTATCAACTTCATGTTTTTCTTGGTGGTTTTCCGTAGTCTGATCCTAGTAGCATTTCATTAGCTTCCCTAAACCTGAATTATTTAACAATTGAGTAATGAGCTTGGGCTTCTTCATTCTGAGGTTCCCTTAGGCTTGAAATTTAGATCGTTTGTTTCCCAGTTCCCCATGACTTTGGTGCAGCACATTCTTAGCAATAGCTTTGATACCTTCCTGTCTAAAAAAGGTCATTGTCTGTACTGGATTCCTTTGGTTGAATGGAGAATTAGGTTCGGTGAAGAAATCATTTTGACCCTGAATCCTACACATGAAGTCTTTTTTACTCTGAAGTTGCTTAGGGTTTTACCTACTGCTACTGTTAAATTTCACGGCTGCGTTTGGGTTTATTCACCCATTGTGTGGGGCACTCTTGGGGGCTTGTCATTTTGTAAACTTGTTTTTCACATAGGAGAAATCTTTTTCCCATTCACCACCCCAGTCTTTTTTTCCCTGGAATTCTTTTTGTTTTAGTAATGAGTCTTGGATATACATTTTTCTATTTTTAGTCTGTTTTTATCTTCTGAGTAATTTCTACAGTTTAATCTTTAAAAAAAAAAAGATTGTTTCAGTCTCTTAAATTCTAAGGACCCCTCCTTCCCCCACTCTGTTTATGGATACATTTTTTTCTCTTTAAGTACTAATGAATGCTTATTTAAACATCTGTGTCTTTCAAGAGGCTTTACTTGCTGTTGCTTTAGCTTCTGGTTTTCATATTAGGAATGTTCCGCATATGTTTGGTGATCCTTAGCTTACTTTTAGGAGTGAAACATTTTAAAAGTTAATTTAGATTTTGAGAACGTGTGTGTTGGGCTGGGAGGGGAGCTCGTCAACCATGTGGTTCACTGTTGGGTGATGTGGCTGTGTCACTTTATTGAGGAACCTCTTGATATGTCCTTTCTTTTGTTTCAAGCTGGTCAGGATTACCTGAGAATTTTTTCATTTTCTTCCTTGGAGTAAAAAAAAACCTGCCTTGCCAATGTTGTGACCCCAGTGGGGGAAGGAGGCTGAGGGATCATAACTCCCTTAATTCACTTATTGTCATCACTGTAGTGCCTATTCAGCCCAAAGGTAGTCTTCTGCTTCAAGAGAATAAATCAGTTTTCTGCCAGGATGCAGGGGAAGTCAATTGTCTGGCATCACAGAATCTGGGAGTTTAACTGGTTTTCAAAGTCTGTCCATGAATTCTCTTTTAGCCCCCTTTTAACCTATATTTCTATGGGTACTTGTGCTAACAGTTCTTAAGCCTTTGCAGGGGTTCTGTGGTATAATTGGAGATGTCCTTGTTGTTGACAGGTGGCAGAATGTTCAGTTTTCTTAGAGTTTGCTTAAGTTACATCTGTGAGAAGCTTTCTGGTTTCTAAGATTTTGATCCTGTTGTCTGTTCGCTGGTATGTTTTTTTTTTGTTTTTTTTTTTATATTACACCCTCTTCCCCCCAAGAGTTGGTGTATATTACTGGTTTTTAGAATTTCAGAAGGGATTGGACATAGTATGGTTGATCTTCAGCAGCCTTTCTGAGTGTGTGGGTGGTCAGTGGTGAAAGGTTTAGGGGAACAAAGAGGGGACAGGTAAATTAACAGAAAGCTCAATACCCTATTAGAATTTGGGTCACAAAGTAAAATTAAAATTAATAGGGAGTTTGCTAGTTTATTATAGAAGCAACCTATATTTACTAATGAACCTGTGTTTAGTAATTATCTCAATTCTCAGTTTTGTAGGCTGTTAGAGCTACCATTCCCACTTTGTCTGAAATGATGAGCTTTCTAAGGCCTACTATTTTCAGAGTTGAGTTACTAGCTGTCTGCTGATAGATGAACTAATTTCTTTCCCTGAGGTCCTGGATTCCTCTTTTTTATTTCTCTAACCTTCAATGCAGGTCATGTAACCATATACTCTTGACTTTTTGGGATGGCAGTTGTTTTGTTGTGCATAGGTTAAGAATACAGTGGATGTGTGGGACACCTGTCCAAGTTCCAGACTGTACTGAGATGATTTTGAAAGGTAGTCTGACAACAAATGCTTTGTGTCCTGTGTACTTTAGAAACTAATTTAGTCCATTTCCTTTTATTCTTCCACTCCTTATAAAGGTAGTTGTTAAGACTACCTTGTAATTTAAAAAGTGCTCTATGTTTAGGCTCTAGAGCTTATTACTACAAATTTTTGAAAAACAGAATGACTGAATCTCCTGTCCACTGTGTTATTTGTGTTGATGCTGAATGGTATGAGTTTATTTCCTTTGAGGGCAGTTTCACCAAACTTTAGATTGATGCATAATACAGTGGCACACCTCAATAAATCATTTGGTGCGATTGATGAGTGCACTAACATTTAAGGATGACTTCAAAGTATTAGTGATTTTTTTTTTTTTTTAAACTACTTTTGGCAAGGTTGTGAAATGTACATCCTTTTTCATTACTGTCATATTTTATTATTTAGTATAGTTTAGGAATCTTGCCTGGAAATTTCCACCGGTAAAATGATTGTAGCAGGATAA
Source organism: Loris lydekkerianus (assembly GCA_963574355.1). Classification (NCBI taxonomy): domain Eukaryota; kingdom Metazoa; phylum Chordata; class Mammalia; order Primates; family Lorisidae; genus Loris; species Loris lydekkerianus. The sequence goes on from CAUYPK010017338.1 coordinate 31,157, forward strand.
AAATCCATTTGTACAAGTTGAGTCTGCCTCGTCTATTTGCTATCAGTTGCCTATAATGTGGTATATTGGAGAAAGGTTGATTATATTCTGGCTGGCATTTCAAAGAGGGCCTGTAGGCCATCCACATCAGAATCACTTAGATTTGTTTGGGCATGTTGCCTGGGATTCTGTATTTCACACATCCCAACTGATCTTAGCTACACTAATGGGCTAAGAAGGATCATTGCTTTAAGATACTAAGAGTTAAACTTTTTTTCCATTTACCTCCTGTGTTACAAAACCACTCAGCATTTTAACTATGGACCCAAAGCCTAGCTTGAATTGATTTTTACCATTCTAACAGTTCAAAATGACAAAGCCATGGTAGTGTACCAGTGGGGTAAGGAGGTGGTGGACTGGCTGTACGCTAGTAATGTGATGATTTGATTTTTACTGTTCTAGGTTTTCTACAGCCAGTACACTCCCCATATTGCCTGTATCTTGCCTCTACCCTCCTTGGGTTGTCACTGATCTTGTCATCCATTGCATTATGAAATGATAATATGTGTCTCTAAAATTGACTTGCAATTGTCTTGTCTTGGGCTGGTTATATATTGTGCAGTTGTCCTTCATTAGCACCTTGAGATTCTCAAGTATGTGTAATTCCAGCAGTCTCCCATTATACATGGCTATAGTATAGTAAAAGAATGTTCTATCCAGGGGACTATGTAATTTAGGAAGACAGCGGCAAGTTAATTGCTAAATGTTAGTAAATTTTTCCCACAAAACCCTGTAAAGGCAGGGAATTTTGGAGGATAGGTGTTCTTGTAAGGGGCAAGGAAAAGGATTATACAAAGTTACTGTACTACTTAAAAAGGGTGAAACCTTACAGGAATTAGATCATAAATAAGGACGAGGTATTTTTGTTATTAGCAATCCATGTTCGTTACTTTAGTTACGGGAGAACTTCTTTGAAGAATTCACAGAAAGTACAGATAGGCACTAATTCATTACATAGTGGTAATAGAGGTTATTGGATTCTATTTTTGGGAAACATAATTTAGCTAAGTCACATGGTGTTGACAAGAGTCTGCTTCAAGGTTAATTCATATACATTTTGTTGTAAGATAGGTTGTATTCTGTTTGCAATCTAGAATTTGAAAGGAAGGTTACTTTCTTGGCTTTTTTATTTCTCTTAGGAAAAACAGTATATGAAGAAACTTAAGGTGTCTCTTAATGCCAGCACCTAAATGTGACATTTAACATGTCATGGAAGCTCTTTGAATAAATGCTTGAAAAGGAATATTTCTTTTTATTGTATGGATAACCTTGGGTTACACAGAGCTTAATCACATTTTTATGAAATACCAGTTTCTGAGGATGATTAAATAAAGTTTTTTGAAATAAAAATTGGAGATGACTCTTTGATTATTATAGTGTAGTTAAGAGATTGGCTAAGGTAATAAATAAAAACTTGGAAATGGTCAGAAATTTGTTGTAAATTGTGTCTGCAGTCATTGATATATAAAGCATGCTACCACTAATCAATTAAGTTTTATGTGTTAGGACCTATCAGCATGTCCTTTTTTAGTACTTGGTTGACTTCATTTTAAACTAACATGAAATTCTCTGTACCATTTTAACATTTTCAAGACATACTCTCCCTGAGCAAATTCTGTTAGAACCAGTGTTTCTAGTTCTGGAAGCTTACTTCTAGAGTCTTCATATGAAATTGATAGTGGGCTTTCACTGGGCTTTTGATTTGCACTAAGCCTTCTTTTCTGAAAGATTACTTATGTTTAAATTATAATGTAGCGCTTTTGTCTTAACAATTAAACTCTTATAGCACTCATGCATTTTTTGCACTGTGTTTTTTTTTTTTTTAATTTAAGCTTTTCCCTCTTGGATGAATACTTTGTAGCAACATAGGTTTTATTAATTGAAAAGGTAAGGCTACTACTGTACTATTTTAAACAAGAATTTAAAATGATGGCATTCTTTTGAAAGGTAGGTAGGTTATCAAAATTAGACAAATCATAAGTTGAGTCATTAAATGTGACAGAACAAAAAGGTCAATTTCCAGTTTTCTCTGGAATGTTCAGGAAGGATATTGAGATTGGGAAGATTTTGTATGGTGATGTTCACACTTTGGCTTCTGCTGGGTTTGGTGTCAAATGTAATGGGACCACTGAAAGTGCTGGTAGGCATTTACCATTTTATGTTTTAAAGTTTCTTGGAAAATGGCAAATTGAGATGTTGAATGGTAATGTTAAGCAAGGTACTTAATTTAAATGCAGTATTTCACTATTTTGTGTTACTTGAGAACTTTTAAGGGGATGTGGGTCACTCATTGCTGGGTAAGAGAGTGGTCACCATTATGTCAGATCCTAGTGTAGCGCTAAGCAGGTCTAATGTTCCCCCAACGAATGATCTCTTTGTAAACAGGTTGTGATTTGACTTTTTCTAAAAACCAGAGACAAGAGTTAGATAATGGGTTTTATTATTCTAGGATCTGCCATGATTCTATAACAAAATTCTATGAAAGGCCTTGATTCTATAATGGGGATAATAACTTTTCAAAACAAGTTTAATCATTTTGGGGGCATTCTATTTAGCAGTTTTTCAAAGTGTCTAGTTTATTCAATGGAATAGGTTATTTTAAATGAATGGATCTGAGGCCTGTCATTTGCCCTTTGATGTGGGGTAAATGCCAAGCCTGTTTTTCCAACAGTGAGGTTAAGCACACTGAGGTTTCATCCCAGATGCAGAATCCTTGGGAATAGAGTCCAGGTATCTGAATTACTAAAAATCTTCAGGTGATTCTGATGCTGAGGTTTGAAGACCAAAGTTTACATGTGTTGATATTGCCATGTTCAGGAGCTATGGATGTCATATGAAAAGGTACCATATGTTAATGCCTGTGTGTGCTGGGCAAAATGCATACCAAGAAGAGAATCATGTGGCTAGGTTTATGGTAGGTAGAGACAGCCGTAACCTTGAGAGGGTGAGTGCCCTTCCTTGAAGTTTGCCTGGGCCCTTCCAGATGACCTCTTCTGGGCTTCCCTGACTGGTGGACTCTCAGATTTGACACAGAAGCTCCATGATTTTAGCGAATAATTAGGAAAGAATATGAGAGGAAAGTCAAGGTAGGCTAACATGGTTGTATAATAGATTACAGATTGGCTGTGATCCCATTTATTGGGATCAGAAGTAAGGTCAAATCAGGTAAGGACAAGTTGCAATTGCCATGAAGGTATATACTATAGCTTGTTAATCCATTCCTGGATTGGTAGGCATTTAAGCTGTTCCCACATTTTTGTGATTGTAAATTGAGCTGCGATAAACGTCTAGTGCAAATGTCCTTACGATAAAATGATTTTTTGCTTCTGGGTAGATGCCTAGTAATGAGATTGAAGGATCAAATGGGAGGTCTAATTTGAGTTCTTTAAGCTTTTGTGAGGAAAGGTAGAAGAATAGGTACTTGAATTTTGGGATCTAAAATTTGAAGTGTTAGCATGATATCCAGGTGGATTTATCTAATAGAAAATTAGAAAATGGTATGGCTTTCAGAAGAGGCATTAGAGCTGGAGAGGACAGTGCCATGGGAATAAGTACGCTGGAGAATGTGGGAAATAGAATCAAAAGCCGAGCTTTCCTGTAGGCCATCCAAGTGAACGAATGATCACATACTGTATATGCTCGAGTATAAGCCGAGTTTTTTCGGCACAAAATTTGTGCCGAAAAACCCGAACTCGGCACAAATTTTGGGCCGAAAAAACTCGGCTTATACTCGAGCATATACGGTAATTGAACACTAAAGCCTAGTCCATCTTGTGTACTCCCACAGCAAGCAGTGTCTTGATCTCCTTTCCTCTTATTAGCTCAGAGGCCTTGGGAAAGTACCAAATTGTGCTTCAGTTTTCCAATGTGTAAAAGGGATGTAATCGTAGTACCTACCTCAGGGTTATGAGTAATCTCACAACAGTTACTGGCATACAAGTTCTCTGTAAGGTAATTGTTACTGTTAACCAGACTGCCTTTACCTGTTGATATAAATTCAATTTTTTTTTTTTATTGCTTGAGATTCATTGGACATAAAAATAAGTTACACTGATTGCATTTATTAGATAAAGTCCCTCTTATAATTGTGTCCTGCCCCCAAGAGGTGTGCCGTTTATGGTGACACCCCCATCTCTCTCCTTCCTCTACCCCCCACTTGTATTAGCTCATCTACTGCCTTCATATTAGAATTGAGTACTTTGGATTCTTGTTTCTCCATTTTTGTGATGTTTTACTGAGAAAAATGTGTTCTGCCTCCATCCAGGTTAATACAAAAGATGTAAAGTCTCCATCTTTTTTAATGGCTGAACAGTATTCCATGATATACATATACCACAGCTTGTTAATCCATTCCTGGGTTGGTAGGCAATTTAGGCTGTTCCCACATTTTGGCGATTGTAAATTGAACTGCAATAAACATCTAGAGCAAATGTCCTTATGATAAAAGGATTTTTTTTCTTCTGGGTAGATGTCCTAGTAATGGGATTGCAGGATCAAAGGGAGGTCTAATTTGAGTTCTTTGAGGATTTTTCATACTTCTTTCCAAAAAAGTTGTATTAGTTTACAGTCCCACAGCAATGTAAAAGTGTTCCTTCTCTCTACATCCATGCCAGCATCTGCAACTTTGACACTTTGTGATGGGGGCCATTCTCACTGGGTTAGGTGATCTCTCAGGGTAGTTTTGATTTGCATTTCTCTGGTGATTAGGGATGATGAGCATTTTTTCATATGTTAGCTATTTGTGTGTCTTCTTTAGAGAAGGTTCTATTTGTGTCTCTTGCCCGGTTATGTATGGGATTGTTTGGTCTTTTTTTGTTGATTAATTCGAGTTCTCTGTAGAGCCTAATTATCAAGAGCTTTTGTCCCATTCATAATATATAAATATTTTTTCCCATTCTAAAAGTTGTCTGTTTGCTTTGATTGTTGTCTCTTTAGACGTATAGAAGCTTTTTGGTTTAAGTCCCATTTGTTTATTTTTTGTTGTTGCAATTGCCACGAAGGCTTTTTCCATATAATCTTTCCCCAGGTTGATACCTTGAAATGTTTTCCCTATATTTTCTTTGAGGATTTTTATTGTTTCATGTCTTATATTTAAATCTTTTACCCATCTTCAATCAATTTTTTGTAAGTGGTGAGAGGCGTAAGTCCAGTTTCAGTCTTGTACATGTGGTTATCTAGTTCTCCCAGCACCATTTACCTAATAGGGATTCTTTTCCCTAGTGTATGTTCTTGTCTGGTTTATTTTAAAAAGATCAGGTGGCTGTAAGAGGTTTGTTTCATCTCATGGTTTTCTATTTGGTTCCAAATGTCAGTGTCTTTATTTTTGTGTCAATACCATGCTGTTTGGATCACTGTGGCCTTGTAGTATAGCCTAAAGTCTAGCAGGGTGATGCTCCCGCCTTTATTTTTATTTCTAAGAATTGCCTTGGCTATGGGGTTCTTTCTGGTTCCATTCAAAACGAAGAATTATTTTTTCCAAATCTTGAAAGTATGATGATGATATTTCAATGGAGATTGCATGGAATCTATAGATTGCTTTGGGGAGTATAGACATTTTAACAATATTGATTCTAGCCATGAGCATGGTATATTATTTCATTTGTTAATATCGTCTACTATTTCTTTTCTCAGTGTTTCATAATTTTTTTTGTAGAAAAATTTTTCTCACCTCTTTTGTTATGTATATTCATAGGTATTTTATTTTATTTTTTTGAAGCTACTGTGAAGAGATTTGTGTCCTTGATTAGCTTCTCATTTTGGCTGTTATTGGCATATACAAAGGTTACTGATTTGTAGACATTGATTTTATATCCTGAGACATTGCTGTATTTTTTGATCACTTACAGGAGTCTTGTGGTTGAGTCTTTTGGGATTTCTAAATATCAGATGATGTTGACAGCAAAGAGTGAGAGTTTGACCACCTCTGCTCCCGTTTGTATGCCTTTTATTTCCTTCTCTTGCCTGATTGTATTGGCTAGAACTTCCAGCACTATTTTGAATAGTAGTAGTGATAGAGTACAACCGTGTCTGGTTCCAGTTCTGAGTGGAAAAACTTTCAGTTTTACCCCATTCAGTATAATATTAGCTGTGGATTTGGCATAGATGGCTTTGATCGGATTAAGAAATGTGCCACTGATCCCTAAATTTTTTTTCTTTTTTTTTTTTTTTTAGACAGAGTCTCACTTTATCACCCTCAGTCAGCAACCTCCAACTCCAGGGCTTAGGTGATTCTCTTGCCTCAGCCTCCCAAGTAGATGGGACTACAGGTGCCCACCAAAATGCCCGGCTATTTTTTGTTGCAGTTTGGTGGGGCTGGGTTCGAACCCGCCACCCTTGGTATATGGGGCTGGTGCCCTACCCACTGAGCCATAGGCGCCACCCTAATCCCTAAGTTCTTAAGTATTCTACTTAGAAGAGGATGCTGAATTTTATTGAATGCTTTTTTGGCATCTATTGAGAGGATCATAATGGTCTTTGGTTTTGCTTTCTGTTGGTATGGTGAATTATGTTTATGGACTTGTGTATGTTAAACCAGCTTTGGATCCATGGGATGAAACCTACTTTATCATGATGAATGATTTTTTTTAATGATTTTTTTTTAAGCTGTAATCTATTCACTAGGGTTTTATTGAAAAATTTTGCATCTTCATTCTTTAGTGAAATTGGTCTGAAATTCTCTTTTTTAGTTGTGTCTTTTCCTGTTTTGGGTATCAGGGTGATTTTTGTTTCGTAGAATGTGTTGGGGAAGATTCCTTCCTTCTCAATTTTCTGGAATAATTTCTGCAGTGGGTATAAGCTCTTCTTTGAAGGTTGAATAGAATTCTGGTGTGAAGCCATCTGGAACAGGGAATTTTTTTGCTGGGAGATTTTTTATTGTTTCTTCGATTTCAGTTCTTGAAATTGGTCTATTCAAGAGATCTACTTCTTGATTAAGTCCAGGGAGAGAGTATGATTCCAGATATTGATCCATTTCCTCCATATTGTCAAGTTTCTGGGCATAGAGTTTCTTATAGTATTCAGAGATGATCTCATATCCCTGAGGCATCTGTTGTTTCCCCTTTATCATTTCTGATTGAGGTTATTAGAGATTTTACTTTTCTGTATCTAGTTAATCTGGCCAAAATTTTATCAATTTTATTTATTTATTCAAAAAACCAACATTTTGTTTTGCTAATTTTCTGAATGATTCTTTTGTTTTCAGTTTTATTCATCTCTGATTTAATTTTGGTTATTTCTTTTCTTCTGCTGGATTGGGATTAGATTGTTCTTTTTCCAATTCCGTAAGATGGTTCATGAGTTTGTTGATGTGTTCTTTTTCTGTTTTTCGAATTTAGGTATCTAATGTGATAAATTTCCCTCCTAAGACTGCTTTTGCTGTATCCCACAGGTTTTGGTAACTTGTGTCTTCATTGTTGTTATGTTTGAGGAATTTAAGAGTGTCCTCCTTTATTTCTTCCTGACCCCAACTATCATTCAACATAAGGTTGTTTAATTCCCATGCCTTTGTGTTGGAGTTGAGTTCCACCTTAATTGCCTTGTGGTCTGAGAACATACAAGGTAAAATTTCTATTCTTTCAATTTTGCTGAGGTTTGTTTTGTATCCTAGGTTGTGGTGGATTTTGGAGTATGTACCATGGGCTGATGAGAAAAATCTATTTATTAGTTTTGGGGTGGTGTGTTCTATATATGTCTTTTAATTCCATTTGTTCTAAGGTCACATTTAAGTCCTTTGTATTTTTGGTTTCTCTTTAGTGGATCTGTCCAGGGGTGTTAAAGTCCCCAACTATTATGGTGTTATGGAATATCATATTTCTCAGACTCATCAAGGTGTTTCATAAATCTGGGGGCATTTAAGTTGGGGGCATAGATATTTAAATTTAAAATGTCTTATTGTTGTATTGTTCCTTTGACAAGTATAAGGTGTCCTTTGTCTTAATTTTAGTTGCTTTAAATTTGCTTATATCTGAAAATAAAGATTGCAACCCCTCCTTTCTTCTGATATCCATTGCTTGAATACCTCATTATGTGTTCTTTCTCTTGTTACCTCCTTTTTTCTTGTCATTGTCTCCTTTGTTTTCCATCCCTTAACTCTGAGTCTTAATTTGTCCTTCAAGCCTAGGTGTGTCTCCTGGAGACAGCATATGCATGGCTTGTAGTTTTTTATCCAATCAGCCAGCCTGTGCCTCTTCAGTGGTGAATTTAGTCTATTGACATTTATTGAGAGAATTGTGTGGTGGAGTTCTATTCATCTTATTTTGTGAAAGTACATTGTGTAGTTTTATCCTTTGCACCATTGTGTAAGGTAAGTTTTGACCTTTGGCTTCTGTGTGTTTACTTTGCTGGTGGTCCATTGTGATGGTTAGTGTTGAGAATAGGTCTAAGTATTTCTTGTAGAGCTGGTCTTGTGGTGAATTTCCTCAGTGCTTGTATATCTGCAAAAGATTTGATTTCTCTATTGATTTTAAAACTTAGTTTCGCAGGGTACTGAATTCTGGGCTGAAAATTGTTGTTGTTTTTTTTTAGAATGTTGAAGGTGGATGACCCTTCTCTTCTGGCTTGAAAAATTTCAGTTTTAAATTCTGCTGCCATTCTAATGGCTCTGTTCCTGTAGGTCAGTTGGCACTTAGTCCTGGCTACTTGCAGAATTTTTTCTTTATTTTGACTTTGGAGAGGTTCATTACAGTGTGTCTTGGAAAGGCTCTGTTTGATTTGAGATACCTGGGGTTCAGTCTCTATCTGAAAGGAGTGTATTGGAGTCTTTAGTAAAATTTGGGAAGTTTTCATTTATAATAGTCTCCAGTAGGGCTCCATTCCTTTGGAACAATCTTTTTCCCCTTCAGGGATCCCTATTATTTTTATGTTTGAACACTTCATGGAATCTCATAGTTCTCTAAGTGCTTTTTCTGTGTTGTCTCTCTTCTTTTTTCTCCATGGTCTGATCTATTTTTGATACTTTGTGTGCATCTTTACATTCCCTGATATCTCCTTCATTTCCTTAAACTCTGCCATATCCTTTCTACATTCTACATGTCTCTCATCCAACTTTTGGTTTGTCTTTCAATTTTCATGTCCATTCCTTTTATTCTCTTTTTTATTCATATTTTAATTTCTCTTTCTGTCAAATCCATTAATTCTTTGTGAGTGGAGTCTTCTGCAGTAGCTGCCTCGTGGTCCCTTGGGGTAGTTCCTCTGTTTTGGTTTATCATGTTGCCTAAATTTTTCTGTTGGTTCCTCATTATGTGTTCTTTCTCTTCTTCACCTCCTTGTCCTCCTTTTTGTCATTGTCTCCTTTGTTTTACTTTATTTATTTTTATTTTTTACTTTTTTGTAGAGACAGAGTCTCACTTTATCACCCTTGGTAGAGTTCTGTGGCATCACAGCTCACAGAAACCTCCAGTCTTGGGCTTAGGCGATTCTTTTGCCTCAGCCTCCCGAGTAGCTGGGTCTACAGGCGACTGCCAGAACACCCAGCTATTTTTTTGTTGTGGTTTGGCTGGGGCTGGGTTTGAACCCACCACCCTTGGTATATGGGGCTGGCGCCCTACCCACTGCACCACAGGTGCCACCTGCCTCCTTTGTTTTAAACAGAATTCCTTGCTCTGGATGACATTATGTCAATATGTCACCAGGACAACAGGTGGTGCTGTGGTTTTTTTTGGAGATAGGACAGCCAGTATCCTCTATGGTACTAATTCCAAACTTGTCTTCTGTGATCACCTGATTGTTTCCTCAGCATTCAGACTGCTGGGTTGGGATCTTAAAGTTCACAAGAATTCTTCAGTTGCAGGTCTCACAGTGTCCCATGACTCAAGTTCCCATAGGATGCGGGAGTCCCTCAGCTTGTCCCAAGAATAGAGTTCTGATCCTGGCAGGTGGAATTAAGACGGCTGTGCTTTAGGCCCTTGCAAAGACCTCCCCACGTTCCCACAATGGTAGCCCCCTGGCTTCCAAGCCCTTCTAAGTATGGCTGCCTCGCAAGCCACCAAACCTATGGCAAGTCCACTCCAACTGACATTCAAATCTGGTCGCTGTCTACTGTTCAGTTCTGCCCACTCTTCCAAACTTTCCAAAGTGCAGCTTCCCCCACCTGAAAACTCTGCAAAACTCCCATCCTGGACCTCCATGGGGTGCCAGCTGATCCCAGCTGGTTGCAGTCACTTGCCTAATTCATCAGATTTCCGCAGCTCTGGACCATATACTGTACCCAGCTTACCATCTCGCTATGCTCTCTACGATTCTGGGAAAGGTCCCTGTGCCAGGTATAGCTGAGTTTTCTCTTTTTCTCCAGTCTTTCTAAGAGACCTCAGCTGAACGATCCTTTTGGTCCGCCATCATGTTCCTCCTCCCATAAATTCAATTTCTAATAACATCTATTTCCCATCCACTTATGTCCCCTAACATCTTCCTCTGTGATTCCAGATCCTCTTTGATCCATTTCCCTGAATTTGTTCTCTGTCCTACAATGTACTGACTACTTCAGTAGATGCTATTGTTTCAACATGTTCATAATTTTCATTGGACTTTTCCCCTCAGCAGGATGTAAATTTTACAATTAGGGCCAGATCTTAGACTTGTATAAACAGATACTATTCTGTTTTTCAAACATTACTTTTTTCTGTGGGATAACTTAGAATAGATCCTAAAGTAGGATTGTTTGGTGCAGAGGAGGAGCACAACAATATTTGAATGCATAAATAAATGGAAAATCTAAAATTGCCTTAACATTTATTTCTACTAATGTATGTTCTGACAGCCCTTGCACAGATATAGGTAAACACTCCTTACTAAGTGAACGCTTTTCTACTTCAGCTTTCAACAGCTCATAAAAATGGAAATTGTCTTTAAAACTCTTAATTTTTATCTAAGACTGCCTAGAAAAAAACAAGCACTTGGTGGGACTTCTTGCCCAGACCCAGAGTGATATTCTGTATTTAAACATGCTACCAGTGAAGAGAAAATTGCAAAGGCGTGATATTTGTTTAGGCTTTTCGGTCTTGGCATTTCAGTACGTAAAATGAGGAGGCTAGATTGGGATATCTTTAAGTGTGTGGTTTTCTAGCAATAATTACATGAGTACTCAAAATCAAGATACAGATTATTGTTTTTTTCAAGTATGTTTTATACATAATTATAAATTACAGATGTTAAAGAGCAAATTTTATAGGGTTTCAAGAATAATGGCAGCAAAATGCATGACTATTCCTCCTCCAATGCTCTTGTCCCTCTAAAAATTACTGACTTGGCAACAAGAAAAGTAGTACTGGTGTGTCCTGTCTGACCTACAATTAAGTAATCAAAGAATATACTCCCAAGTTAAAAATGGGATTTTATGACAGTATACTATAGTCAGTAGTTGAATGAGTAAAATCTCAGCTTTCCAGATGTGTGATGTTTGAATGCCTCATTTGCCTGCTATTTTCTCATCTGCAGAGTAAAGGTGATGTGAACTAACTTAACATTGCACTTATGTTCCAGCCACTGTTCTGTATGCTTTGAGTGACACTCAGTAATTCTTACCCCTCAGTGTCATTGTAAAATTAAATGAGACACCCTTCTCCCAAAGCACTTCGTATATTGTATCAGAATGAGTATTTAACATGTAACCTAGTTTTTTTGGAGTTTCAATAGAAACTCCAAAGTTTCTAACATTTAAAACTTTGGAAAAGTTTTGTGAATGGAAAGGTGGTATTGAGTTGGAGGAGTAACAGCATTTAAAATGCTGATATTTGAACATTACCAGTATAAAACTGAGTTACCTAGCAGTTGGAGCCTCTGCTCCCCATGAAAAACTAAAGGATTTTTAAAACTGACTTCAGACCCTAAGTTTCTACTTGGGAAATAGAATTTAAGCCATTGTTACTAACTACAAAGTAAAGTTGGATGCTTTAGTGATTAAGAATCTTAGTAAGTTGAGGTTTCTGGACAAAGTGCTTTTTAAAAGGCTTTAAGGTAGCCGGGCATTGTGGCGGGCACCTGTAGTTCCAGCTCCTTGGGAGGCCACGGTAAGAGAATCGCTTGAGACTCTCTTGGACAACAGGCAACACCTGGAGACTATAAAAGATTTTTAGGGTGGCAAGGTAATGTGATTTATTAGAGAAATGATATGGCTTACTAATCTTTTGATCTTTAAGGGAATTCCTATTATAAAATACCATGGTTTGAATTTAATCATTTAAAATGAAACAATATGTGAAGCCTGTGGCTTAAGGGTGCCATGCCCATGTACTGGAGGTGGTGGGTTCAAACTTGGTACTGGCCAAAAAAAAAAAAACCTGGAAAAAAAAATGAAACAATATGCAAAAGAGGTAAACGTGTGTCTCGAGACTGCACTGATGTTAACATTTTCATTTTTTATTTTTTTTTTGAGACAGTCTCACTATGTCACCCTTGATAGAGTGCTGTGGTGTCACAGCTCACAGCCACCTCAAACTCTTGGGCTGAAGCTATTCTCTTGTCTCAGCCTCCCAAGTAGCGGGAACCACAGGCGCCTCCCACAATGCCCAGCTATTTTTTTATTGCAGTTGTTTAGCTTGCTCTGGCCAGATTCGAATCCTCCAGCCTGGGTTTATGTGGCCTACGCCATACACACTGAGTTAAGAGTGCCGCCAAGATTCTCATGTTTCTAAGGATATTCTAAGGTCAAGGTCATTTCTGGGTAAGAAGGAGGATTATAGGGATTTATTCAGTGCCATAAATGCAGTTATCTTTTACTATTAATACTAGTTAATACTTAAATAGCATTTGCTGTGTGGGAGACATAGCTATTCAGTCAGTATATTAGCAGTCCCATCTTACAGGTAACTTGTCAGGATTACAGAAATGGAAGAAGTACAGAGACAAGAGCCAAGGAACGCTAAAGGGGCAAGGAGACACTTCCAACCTCCTCTTCCTCCAGTCCTCCTGCCAATAGAGATTTCTTAATGATTAATTTTAAAACTGTAATTACATGTGTTTATTGGTATCTGTTGGGAATGGGGAGAGAAAGGATCAAGTTGGGATTACATTTGTACTTAAAAGAATGATAATGATTGAAAGGACAATTGCCACTGTGATAATTACAATCTTTTTGAAGTATTTCCACCGTATCCTCCTATGAATCTTTCTCGTGTTTTGGAATTCTTTGACCTGAAATAAAAATACACAAAAATTTAATGTTTTCTTTCCATTTGTGGACTAAAGAGCACACTCTAATACTTACCAAAGCTATCTGATGTAGGCTGGTTTTGACCAATCCGAAAGAAGTCTAAATAGGACTTAATGGCTTTTATAAATGAGGTTCCAGGTGGCTGCCTGTTCAGCTGTAGTTTTATTAGCTTTCTTAACTTTGTGACCTGACCAAGTTAATTCTTTGTGCCTCAATTTCTTCATCTTCACTTCCTTCATTTTACTTAAATGTCACAGCCTCTTATACCCTGCTTCCTTCAGTACTTAATTTTTCTTCATGGTTACATATTATGTAAGTTTTCTTTATTGTTTGTGTAGAATGCAAACTCCATGATGTCAGTGATTTTTGTCTGTTTCATTCACTGTTGTATTCCCAGCATGGAACAGCATATTATGTACAAAAGTGTTCAATGAGTATTTGTTGAATGAACAAGTAAATCTATAAAATGATAACAGTACATACCATGCAGTAGTCCAGATTATGAAGATTAGCTGAGATGGCGAATATAGTAGTACACCTAGACTATTGTATAAGAATAAATTCTGCCATTATTACGATTAAAAATATATATAAAACTTTAGAGACAGGGTGTCATTGTTGCCCAGTCTGAAGTGCAGTGGTGTCATTATAGTTCACTGCAGCTTTGAATTCCTGGGCTCAAGCAATATTGCCCCAATGGCTACAGTAGCTAGAACTATAGGTACATGCCAGTATACTTGGCTAATATTTTCTTTGTAGAGACAAGGTCTCACTTTGTTGCCCAGGCTGCTCTCCAACTCCTGAGCCTCTGCACAGATCAACTTCTTTACCCAATGGTCACTCACCACAAGCAAAGTCAGCCATTGTGGTTATAGTGTATGTTGTAATTGCCATGGTTACTCACACGGCCTCTATTGAGACTCTGTCTCAAAAACAAATGAACAAAAAACCCCCCAAATAAATAAAAGGCTTTTAGGGTGGTAAGATATGAGGACAGAATCAACTATTGAAATGTAGAACTTATAGGAGCCCCAACCATCTGGCATGGAATATAGGTGACTAGGTACATTTTTAAGCATGTTATGATTTATTGAGTACTTCAGATGCAGGTAATGTGTGACATTATAAGTTATTTTTGCATAAAAATACTTGTGAGTATTCCCATTTTATAGAATTAAAGAAAATGGAGCCCAGAAAGGTTTAAGTTACTCGTGTGAGGTTATATAGCCTAGTAAATGGTGGAGTTGGAATTCAAATCTAGAATTACATGACACACTGGCTAAGTATGGAGACTTTTTTTTTTTGAGACAAAAGTCTCAACTATGTCACCCTTTGGTGGAGTACTATGGTGTCACAGCTCACAGCAACCTCAAACTCTTGGGCTTAAGTGATTCTCTTGCCTAAGCCCCCCAAGTAGCTGGGACTACAGGTGCCCGCCACAATGTCCAGCTATTTTTTGTTGCAGTGTCGTTGTTGTTTATTGGCCAGGTTGGGTTTCAACCTGTCAGCCTCCGTGTATGTGGCTAGCGCCATAACCACTGTACTATGGGCGCCAAGCCATATGGAGACATTTTTACTTGTCACAACTAGACTGGGTGCTACTAGCTTCTAGTACAGTGGTTCTCAACTTTCCTAAAACCGCAACCCTTTAATACAGTTCCTGTGGGTCGCAACCCTTAGGCTGAGAACCGCTGATCTGGTAGTTAGAAGGTAGAGATGCTGCTGAGGGTGAGAAAACCTGACTCAGTATTTTGACATACTGTGGACACTCAATAAATACTTGTTGAATGTACCTCGTTTAGCCACTTATTTTTTCCTGAAGCTTGTTTTCTTCTGCATTTCTAAGAAGCATATATATTTCTTGATTTTTCTGTTTTCAACGATGGAAAAGAGGATTAATTTAACTCTTACCATACGCTCAAGTTCCCCTTTCTCAAACACATTTTCTTTCATTTGTTTAATCAAAACTTTGTAAATATTGACTGAACCATGGACTAAATTGACTTTTTAGTTTCTCACAGGGGTGGCGAACACGCGGCTAGAGCCGCATGCGGCTCCCGGCCAAAATGAATGCGGCTCTTTGCCTCTTATCATTATTTTGTATACTGTGGCTCTTTGCCAAGTTTGGATTTTGTTATGCTGCTTCTGAGGAGGGACCT
>CAUYPK010017340.1:0-14532 GCA_963574355.1 Loris lydekkerianus
GTTATTGTTGGTATATATAAAGGCTACAGATTTATGGGTGTTGATTTTGTAGCCTGAGACATTGCTATATTCCTTGATCACTTCTAAAAGTTTTGTAGTAGAATCCCTAGTGTTTTCCAGATATACGATCATATCATCTGCAAAGAGCGAAAGTTGCTTTTTTTTTTTTTTTTTTAATGATTCTTTTCTAGTTTGAACATGGTTGAAAGCAAGAGAATCCCAACAAAAATTAAAGAACAGAGCTGGAAAATTAGCTCATTAACTTTAACCTGCTTATAGTCACAGGCATAAAAAAATTAGAAACAGAGACTAAAATATACATTCTCTAGTAAAAGAGATTAAGTGAGCTAGTGGCAGGCTCAAAACATAGAAAGCAGTTAAAGGCACATTTTCATATTCCTCAATCTGAAAGTGCCAGGAATTTTTATTTCTTCAGATCTTTCTCTGAAGAAATTATTTTCTCTGAGTGATTATTTTATGTTTATCCACTTTTTCTGGCATGTTTATTTCAAACAAAGTCTATTTTAAAATTCATTTTATTGGCCAGAAATCAAGGGATGAATTTTGCGCTTATGCTTAATTGAGTACCCGAAATATCACTAGTCTTTTAAACATCTGAAATTTAGGCAACTTCCCTTCAAAGGGGGGAATAATCAGTGTCCAGGAATGTGTGTAGCACACTTTTCAATGGTGTGAACAAGAGGTTTTGCAATGTCTGGTTTCAGTGAAGTAGTGCACATCTGTATTAACTCATTGATGTCCCTTGCAACAAATGGTCAATTTAAAAATGGAACTATGGTAATTAAATTCTAGAAATATTTTATGAAATACTGGGCTTACACTGGTACAAGTCAATAGTCATATTTAGCAAAAGGAACACATATCTTCCAAAATTTGCCATATCGTGGGTTATAGAACAATTTAAAAATAAGATTAATATGTAAACCATATGGAATACATAACATAATTTAAATAATGTGAATAAACATAAAGTAGTAAATCAGAAAAATATGAAAAAATATACAATAAAAATTATTAAATAAATTATAATTATTATAATTAATTTGATTACAACCATCCCTGTTAATAAATAGATGCACAGTAGATTTACGTAGAGAGAATTCTGTTATGTAAGATTCTTTCATACAAATATCATGGTGGCTTAGAAAACCTGCGTAATGGGTGTAATTGTTAATGCCCTCAAACTAAATCTTTTACTAAGATTTTAAAAAGTTACAGAGTTAAAATGAAAGAGAATAAGTATTGAATAAGTATTGAACAAATGGAATTTGGGTATCTGGATTTCTCTATTCTTTTAAAATCTATAGCTATAGGTTGATTTGGAGTTTTGTTCCTTACATGCATTAATATTTACACTAGGCTTGAAATTTTCTGAAATGTTTAATGCAATTTTAGATTTTTTAAATGAGATTGTATTGCAACATTATATAATACATTGATAAAATGTAAATATTTTTATGAGACAAAGTAAAAGCAATGTGGTTGGGAAGTATAGCCCTTGAAGCCAAGGTTTGGGTCAGCTCAGCCCCTTGCTACCTATGTAACAGTCCAGGGGATACTTACTCATGCTCTGCTTCAGTTACCTCGTTTGAAAAATGACAATGTAATTTTATCTTTCCTCCTCCACAGGGCTGGCCTTAGAATTAAATAGTTAATGAACTATTGAATTTAAAGTACTGCCCAGAACAGGACAAATACTCAGTACATGTCAAGTCTTATCACACAATTACATTATGTATTGATTTCGTCTTCCAGATAATTTTTTTAAATTAAGTATATAACAAGCATAGACCTTTTAAAGAAAAATCACTGAAACAACTGAAATAACATTCTTATAAAACCTAAATTGGATTATATTAAACTTTGCAGGTTGGCAACATGAATGACCAAATAGTATATTTTAGTTTCAAATTAGTATTCCTGAAATTCCTGTTTACTCAAACTGTTTAGAAATCTGACACTTTTACTTCTTCTTCAGAGGATTTCAGTGTTGATGAATGGATTAGATTGTCTTCTATGTTACAAAAAAAAAAAAAACTTAATCCATTTTTTGGTCACTTTGTATAAACTTTTCAGTTGATGTTGGTGAATCTCATTAGAGCTCTCCACTTGAGTATACACAAATTTGCGGGGGGGATTATAATACTGAATAAGCACTGGGAATTATAACCAATATTCCATGAAATTCAATATATCATCCAGAAATCTCTGGAGATTATAGGAAAGAAAGCACAGCTGTGATTGAAATAGAAGTGTCCACATAAAATCAAACTATCAAAGGTGAAAGTGAATTATCACAATGAGACTTCAGACAGTTTTTCTACCTGTCAATGAGCTCCTATATGTCCACATAGAATCCAGCATCCTTTGTTCTCTTCACAGCAACAAGCCTCATGTTGGGTGTAACCATTGGGTGCAAGCCCCACCACCAGTTCTATGAAGCAGAGACCAGGCATTGTGTTTGCTTTCTCACCTTCTTGTCTGTAAAATGGGAAATATTTATATCCCATGGAGACAGAAAGCCAAAATTGGTGTTCTTACATTATTTTGCTACTTCTGTCAGAGAATAGTAATTGCAGAAATACTTGCACAGAATCCGTGATGTACTGTACATGTGATGTTTGGGTCAAATTTCAACTTTGCATAGGATTCAGGAGCAGTAACTAAAATCTGACCAACCCCAACAACATCTATACAATGAGAAAGTATCCCAGTGAAATTGGTCTAAACATGTCTATCATTCTCTAATGTGATGTGTTTCTAATTTTTCACAAAGCCTTATTAAAAATTGTGTGAGTACATAATATAATTTAGAAGGGCTTTCCTTTCATTTGGTTGGCATCTCCAGAGGCGTTAATATTTGTTCTGGAGATCAGTGAGCACTAGAGATGAAATTAAAGGTAATGCGTAGATTTCTTTTTCATCTAAGAAATCCCTTCTAAGCCTCATTGACTGAAGGCTCAGTATATATGTCAGGATGTGAAGAACAAAAAAAAAAAAGAAAACTCAAAAATTAAAAGTCTGAATAAATAGTTATCTAATTCAAGCTCACTTTTTCCGTGATTCTGTTTTATATACTAACTTGCTATCCCCCTTAAATATATATTTCTAAAAAATTAATTTGGAAAGATGAAAATTTATTTTTAAGTGCCTCATTGTACTATAAAAATTAATTAGAAAAATTGCCAACTGAGGTATCACAAAGCACTGAAAATGTGACAGTAACTTACTGAAGGGATTTTTTTCATGCTTATTTTTATTTGAAATGGACTAAGGTAGTGATAGTCATTCTTATGAAATACTCCTTTGAGTTGTCGTATCTTATTTATTGAATCACAATTACTATGATAGTTACATAGGATACAAGTTCAGAGAACTATGTCTTACTCAGTGAATTTATTGCTTATACACATAATGCATTTTAACATTTCTATAAAGAGAAAAAGTTAGCTATTTGTATATGAAACTTTTAAAAGTATATTGAACAAATCCCTTCTTTATGAATACATTTATAAAGCATAATAGAAACCATTGCTGACATTTTTAAATATTTTTTTTAATTTTATGTAAATACGTTCAAATCTCATGAATTCAAACTTCCCTCCTAATCATATAGAATCTAGATTTTCCTCATGCTGTTTTAGTCACTTTAAGTGTTTAACATCAAAAAAGTACATTATGGTAGAAGTTCAAAAAAACTATCTGGAAAAATAATTTGGAAATACTGTAATAGATGTTACATAGGAAATCTGTCTTTACCAATATTTTTTCAGGCTTCAAGATGGCTGATTGAAAGCTTTTCATGCCCACCTCCACTCCTCCATTTAGAAGAAGCAAAATAGTGTATAGACAGACAATCATACTTCAAATACATTTTGAAGAGTGAATCCTCCAAGAGAGAACAGAGGAATTCAACAGAGAAGTGACAGGAAACCCTGAAACAGAACAGGGGAAGGAAGAAAGGCAGCCTGCTTGGCTGGAATTGCTGGAGAGCCAGGAGTGATTCCCAATGCAGGGAAAAGGTAGACTGAGAGACTTCCAGTTGTTAAACCTCCACCATAGAATCATGCAATCCTGGCCAGCCCTGAAATGAACATAGAGAACTGTAGAGAGACAGTGGCACAGGACTGCTCCAGGAATGGAGTGTGTGCTGGGTTTCACACTCTTTTTGAGACCTAACATACAGCATGTTATTTATAATTTTCAAACCTAAGCTGAGGCAAACCTCATGTTGCACGGGGACCCAGGGACACTCACCAAGAATGCGATGCACCTGGGCTATCAATGCTGGGACTGAAGTGTGTGCTGAGAGCATTCAGGTAGCCAGGTCTGAGAAGCAAGCTATGCATGGGCCGCAGCTTCTGCTGCTGGGAAATCAGTGTCTCCAAATCTGAGACTGAGATGCCAACAAGAAGTGATTTGTTGCTGGGAATTGGTCATGAAATGGGTGGGGAATCCTGCAGCCAGAACTTGGGTGTGAACTAGGTGGAGGCTTTTGCCACCAAGTCTGGGGACAGGCCTTTTCAGGGTTGGGTCATGAGAAGGACACATGTTCCTCATCCACTGACAATGGCTGTATCTATCAAGGCTGGCCCTCCCCTCTTGAGTGGCTGTGCCTCAGTTCCAACAGGTACTGTCCCAAGCATTCCACCTGGAGCCTGAGGATCACCTGCCCCCACCTACCAGGCCTGGTGGCTGCTCTCACCTTTATGGGATATGAACAAATCTTGCCCAGTTTCACCTCCTTCTGAGACACAGCAGATAGCCTCAGATCTTCAAGATTTCCCAATACATTCTACCACCTTGGACTTCCCAATACATTCCACCCTCCAGGACTCCTCCTGGGGGCCTGAGGTTTGGACTAAACTCCCAGGGGCTACAGCCTCCACTGGCACCTACCTACAAGAGCCTGGAGGCTGGCCCATCCAGCCCAAACATACCATTTGGACACAGAGAATCATCCCACCACTGACATGACCATTGCCCATGCCACATAGGATGCTCAGAGACCTAAAAACCCACCCACCTATCCAATCCACTGCTACAACTGCCACCATCTGAGCAAGCCACCTGGAGGCCCAAGAATCACCCCACTGGTAACCACCAACCCAGGTGCCAGTGCACACCTCCCGGGAGCATAGATAGGCATGTTTAGCTTACCATTGCCACCACTGGGGCCTGAAGGTTGGCCCGCCTGGCATACCACTCTCCAGCACAACTTCAACATACTTTACCTAAATAACTGCATCCTGCCTCACCAAGGAAATCACAGATACCACCAATACTACTTACAACAATAAAATAAAACAGAGGCTATGTTACTGCACACACCTAGAGTTAAAGCCAAAGTGCCTGTGTAAATAACATCATAGATATATTTTTGGGAAAAAGTCCTTCCCTATAAAAGTAAATTTAAAATGAAGAGAAATGACTATTTCACCACACGTGTAGATATCTATAGAACAGAGGAAGCATGAAATCAAGGAGATCTGACACCTCCAAAGAAACACAATGCTCCCCCAGCAATCAATCTTAATCAAAAAGTAATTTTCTAAATCCCACATAAAAAATTGCAAATATTGATTTTTAAGGAAATTCCATGAGATAAAAGACAATCCTGAAAAAATAGTACAAAGAAATCAGGAAAACAATTCAGGATATACATGAGAAATGTGCTAAAGAGATAGATATTTTTTTAAAGAACCAAATAGAAATTCTGGAACTGAAGAATTCATTAATGGAAATACAAAATACATTTGAAATAGACTAGATCAAGCAGAAGAAAGGACCTCAGAATTTGAAGATAGGTCTTTTGAAATAATCCAGTCAGATAAAAGTAAATACAAAAGAATAAAAAAAGAAAGAAGAAAGGATTCGTGACATTTGGGACAATATAAAGTGATAAAATGTATGAATTATCACTATCCCTGAGGGTAAAGAGAGAAAGAAAAGATAAGAAAAACCTATGTAATAAAATAATAGATGAAAGTTTCAGAAGTCTAGCAAGAGATTTAAGACATTTATATATAGAAGGCTCAGGGATCACTGGGCAAATATAACAGAAAAATTCTTCTCCATAGTACATTATAATCAAACTATCTCAATTCAAAGGTAAAGAGTGAATCCTTAAAACAGCAAAGAAAAGAATGAAGGAAACCCCACCAGAATGACAATAGATTTATCAGCAGAAATCTTACAGGCCAAATGAAACTATGATGATATATTTACAGTGTTAAAAGAAAAAAAAAAAACTGCCAGCAAGAATACTATACCTGACAAAATGGTCCTTTATAAATAAAGGAGAGTCTTTCCCAGGCAAGCAAAAGCTGAGGGAGTTTGTTGCCACTAGATTGTCCCTACAAGAAATGCTCAAGGAAGTCCTAAATGTGGAAACAAAAGGCTGACATTTACTATCAAAGGCGAAATTTACTAAAGGCAGAATATAAATGTCTACATACAATAGCTAAGAAAACGCCCTGAAGGCCATGTTGAACAGTTTGATGAGAATATTTCAGATTGTATATGAAACCATCACATTGTACCCCTTGATTGCACTAATGTACACAGCTATGATTTAACAATAAAAAAAATTAAAAAAAAAAGAAAATACATGAAAGTATAAAAGTCATTGGTAAAGCAAAAACACAAAGAAGGAAAAGACTCAAATGTCGTCAGTACAGAAAACCACCAGACCATAATAACAAACAACAAGAGAAAAAGAAAGGAGCAAAGAACACATAAAATCACTAGAAAACAATTAAAAATATGACAGGGACGAAGCCTAACATATAATAACCTTGAATGTAAAAAGAGTAAATAAACTCATCACTTTAAAGATAAAAAATTTATTTTATTCTCAGATGGCTGGGAAGATGGCAGACATTCAGACTGACAGTACATAACAAAAAGCATCTAAACATCTGCCAAAACAAGAGCGTCCTGCTGGAGTAAAATTTTCCAGTGTATCTCTTTTTGTGCTTGGTTTATTTTATCTAGCATCATGTTTTGTTCCACAGTCAGGGAAAGAAAGGGAGCTGCTAGAAACAGAGCAGCAAATATTTCATGCAGTTTGTGCTTGGCATTTCTCTAGGCAGACAATGGTGCTTCTTCCCCCTGGAACCTCCCATTGCCCTCATTCTCCCCTGAATGTGCCGATCTCCTTTCTCTACCTCAAAGTCTTCCATCAGAGATTCTCACTCTTCAGAAGGTCTCCTTGGCCAGGATTTATTTAATAATTAGTACCAGACAATGTCTCTCTCCAGACAGGCACATCCACTCAATTGGAAACGCTCCTCCACCCTTGCCCAGGCTTTTGTGGGTATATATTTGCCCCCATGTGCCTCTGCCCAGTCACGTTCTCATCCTCAAGTGTGAATCAGACACAGCCTGTGGTGTTCTCCAATGTAGGCAACAACTCAAACTCACACCCTATTCTGTTGAAGCTCATTTTATCTAGGCTCGAGATAAAGCAGCACCCTCCATTTTTCACTCTTTAGTTAAAATGGAAATTTACACAGGGCGGTAGCTCATCTTAGCAAATATGCTCATGAAGGCTCCATCTATTATTTCTGTCAATTTGTTAGGCCCATTCAAATGAGGCTTGGAGGTTGTTTCTTGGTTTGAGGGAACTTTTTTCCTTTATTTTAAGTCATTGAACTTTTCGTGAGGCAAGCTTTTTTTTTTTCTTTATAATTTAAATTCTGTCTTTCTCACAACTTACTTTGGTGTCTAATGTCTATTGAGATTGGACATTTCTGTCCAAACTTTAAAAATAATGTTTGTTTGGTTTTTTTTTTTTTTTTTTTTTTTTTTTGCATACTAGGCCAGTGCTAGCAATTTAGAAAAATTACCTTTGTGAAGTATAACTAATATTCATCATCTTCATAAAAGTGATGAATACCTGGATTACCATTAAATTTGCCAAGTGATGAATACCTGGATTACCCAGATGGATCTTGAAGATGGTTTTTTGGAAGTAGACAGAAATGTTAAGAGTTAGGGGAGATGTACAGACTAGAGGATGCTAAAGATCAGTCATGTGTGATTATGCTGAACACAGCTTGTGGAGGGGGGTGACCTGAAAGTAAAGTAGAGTAGAACCCAGAAATCATCATGAAGGAAGATGAGAGACTAAGGCAGATTTTAATCAAGTGGAACCTAAATACATTTCAACCAAAAGGACCAGGCTTCCTATTTTCTTTTTCTGTTGATCACTGAAATCAGACCAAATTAAAAATGTACATTTAAGGAAAACACTCTGTTCATTATGCCTCTTGCCAGTAGGATAGTTTTGAATTGTATAAAGAAGGTAGTGATTAGTATATTGATAACAAAGACCACATGAAACCTCACAAAATTAAGAATACTAACCAGGTGAAATTAAATTGTCAGTTATCAAATAAGTATAAGGCAGAATAGCAAAAGAGAAGAGGATTCAAACTCACATGGTGATCAAATTTCTTCTAAAATGGAAGAGATATTATCTGCCAACTGGAACAACCCTTTTGTGACTCATTGTATGTGAATTTTCCAAATTCGAAAAGTCACTCCACTCTCCTGTGATAATTATTCAAGTGACTGAGATAGGCTAGATAGTCTCTAATTCGTGTAACAAAATTGCATTTCTATTGTGAAGTCCATGCTTGTGTGGGTGTCCAGGACCCTAGAAATGAGACAGCTGTTCTTTATTTGAATAGCTTTGACTTTTTTCTTTCACTTGTGTACTCCTCCTTGCCCTGCATCTAATACTCAGAATCTAAGGGGAAATGGACACATTTTACTCAACAATTAATTACTTTAGTTTCATTTCCCTGTTTCCTTTCTCAGTCTCTGCCTTCCTTTAAAAGGCATCCTTCACATGTCACCAAGTACCCATCCTACACATCCTTCAAAACGGGAAGAATTTTAACTTGGCAAAGTTTATAGACTGTAACTATCAGGGATAACGCATAGACATAATGTATTATCTTAATTTTTTAAATTATTTTAACTCCCATTTTAATTAGTCTACACTAAACAACAATCACTGCATTTCATAGGTGGTTGCATATTACAGCCAGAGGATTAGCGGATAAGTCCTAATAAAAATGTTGAAATGCTATGGTATTATGAAAGGTCTTGTTGCACCTATGAAATATATAATTACATTCTTTTAGATTTGATCCATATAATCACAATAATTAGAAGTTATTGACCATATTTATTACTTACAACTTGAGATAGATATTAATGCTATCATGAATTTTACTGCACATTGAGCCTACTTGTTTCAGTGTTAACATCTTTAGAAAATAAAGACAAAATATAATTTACCTGCAAGGTTAACTTCATTTTAAAATAATTTTTCCTTTAAAATAATTGAATTAAAATTTTGTTGGCTATTCAGAGTTAAATATGTCTATGATTTTATTCTCCACATTTTGAAAAGATACATAAAAATTGTATGCAGCACTGGGCAACCATAGTATGATAAAATATCAGAATAAATTTACACACATACTCCCAAAATTCAAAGCAGAAGAAGAGAATGAGGGATGAAAGGAGGAAGAATGAAGGGAGTAAAGGGGAAAGGGAGTAAGGAGAGAGAATTGTATAGGAAGGAAAATAGCAAGAATGCAAGAAAGACAATTTTCAAAAATGGAAGTGCAAAGAAGGAAGAAAGAGTTCTCTGTTCTAGGTAATTTCATGCAAGTTATTCGATTTAATTGTGCAGAGTAAACTTAATGGTCTTTTTATTTCTACATCGGGGAAAACTAAGGACAATTTAAGAGACTCAACCAAAATTACCAATATTATAGGCTATAAGTGAGATTACTTCTTCTGTCTAAAAGTTTAGGAAATACTACCTTTTCCTCAGCTTGTCCCTTTCAGGGGAAGGGTAATAAAGTGGATATGGTTAATGGGGCAAAAATATAGATAAATAGAATGCATAATATTTGATAGCACAACAAAATGACTATAATCAACAATAAGTTAGGGTGTACTTTAAAATAACTAAAGGAGTGGAATTAGAATGTTCTAACACAAAGACATGATAAAGGCGAGAGGTGATGGGTATCAATTGCCCTGATTTGACTAATTCACATTATATGCCTATATCAAAATATCACACATAGCCTGTGAAGACATACAACTATTATGTACCTACAGTAAGTAAAAATTTTTCTAAATGCTAAAAGGAAAAAAGAAAAAGAAGATGGGCTCAGGATATTCACATTCCTTTTTTGGTTCTCTTGTAGTGGGCATGAGGGAACTTTTGCGAGAATAGTAACAAATGTAAAGAATTAAAGGAGAGACATGATATTCATCCCTGCACTAGTATTATTTTTTAAAATACTGGTTATCTAAATGACCACTGAATTTCTACAGTGAAGGGAGACTCAAACATAGTATCAACACTCTTTATCTTTCGTATGGCTTTGTTCTAATCAATCGTTTATACCAAAATGATGTAAAGGCTTAAGTAAGGAGGATAGTTAAAGAAAAATAAGATGTGATTTTTGTCTTTGAGTAGACAGAAAGCATGTTCAATAGTAATTCCAAAAAAAGAGAAGTTCAATCTGAAATGGAACCATATTAAGGAAAAATACAAATGTAATGGGTTATCATTGTCCATGTCATTGAGACATACAATGAATTCAGTAGCTACACTGTCTTGAAATTACATGACAATACAAGAGGAATCAAGGTATTTTCTTACCTAAAATTATGAGTAGCAAGAAAAGCACTATACATAAAGGGGAACACATAACTTAGGAGAACATGAACAACAAGCAGAGGAAATAGAAATCTGGGATATTCTACTGGAGTGGTTTACTTGTGATGACAGAAATAAGAAGCAGGGGAAGGATCTTTTGCCTTTTCCTGGTTATCAAACTGCAAGCTAAGAAAGTAACAGAGATGAACAGAGAATGTGGACTAAATGGCAGGGAATTTTCACAGGAGAATGGAATAATAGCCATTTTTATCCAACCATTTGACAAGAAAAGGAGAGGTATACCTCCACAAGTAGTTTCAAACCAAGGAAAAATGTGTACCATATATCAAAAAAAGTAGAAAATTGTCAAGAAAAAGTAAAACAAAGCAATATTAGAGCACTGGTCTGAATGAACTCCAGCTGTATAAATTTATTCAGCTCTCTAAAACAACGACTGAACCCAGGAAAACATAAAAGTGCAATAGTATTTCAACACACAATTCAAGGTTAATAAAGCACAGTGCATTTCAAAGGTAAAACAACCCAATCACTATCTTTATATTGATATCATTACTTCCAAAAAGGTGGATCAAGGAGAATGTGTAGCTGAAATACAAGCCTCGGTACTTTATTATAATCATAAATGGCTACAATAAATAATAAGTACTTAAAAGTGCAGTGGATAGGTATTATGGAGGAAAGAAAAAGACATTTGTGTGGTTCATCCTGACATCACAGGAATGAAATGGGGTCAAAATATATCCTTCTTCAGTAACTGAGCTAAGGAAACCCTGTCTATATAAGCACACAGCTTACACTCCAAGTAGCCATATACTTGTTCTGTTTTCTGGATTTTAAGAGCAAGCTCTGCCTTTCTCTCAGCAAAAATAAAGGTTTCAAAAGATAATTAAGAGGAGACAGTGGTAAAGTAAAGAAAATGATTTAGGTTAATATTTTATTTAAGTTTAAAATGTAGCAGTATTACTTATTGTCACGTATTCTAAAACTCAAAAGTATTTGTCTGAAATGTCACAAGTAGCAATAACATAGTTTTGTTTGTTTTTTTAAGTTGGCTAATAAAAGATAAAAATAGAAAGCACTCTATCATGACCACTTACATTTCTCTTTAATTTAGTTTTCAACAATTCTTTTAAGTCCCATAGATTCCCTGATTGTTCCCCACACCAGGGGTTCTACTTTAAAAGCAATGAATCAGGATGCAGAAAAATTATACTTTATCTCCAGTACACTGAAAGGATCATGCACACATCATCAAGCTCAGTATGTGGAAAAATAGTCAGAAGCTCAATTGCATGTCAGTCACAACCATGAAACCTCACACGGAAAAGAAATCAGTGTGCCATAGACCAGTAGAAAATAACCTGGAAGACTTTTTTCCATGGTAGCAAATTGAAATTGTCCTTTGTTAAAGCTAGTGAAATACCATTTTTCTTACAGTTATGTAAGTATTTCTTGGTTTGTCTAAAAGACACAGGTATGAGTCTTTTGTAAAACAATGTTATTATATTAATTCTATATTTTTATTTCATGTTCTTGACTGCATTAAACTTGCTTAACTCATATCACATAACAGTCTGTTTCTCCCTACTAATTGTTCAACTTACCATACAAATAAATAGTACCACGTTAATCTATGCCACACCTTGGAATTTTAAGAGTGATATCAATAAAACTCCAATTACTTCAGTATAAGCCATTTCAAGACTTAGTGAGTGAAACCACAACTTGAAATGTGGTTCCTAGTTAAGAAAATTGACCACAGCAATCTAGTCACTGTCCTCAATGTCTTGTCTTCATTTATTAAAAGAACATTCATTTTCTAAAAATGGAACATAAACTTCATGTTTAACTGTGCATTCAAGTGGTTTTCTCTGCTCAGATAATGTTATATAGGGTAGAGCACAGGGTTAAAAGTGCTGGGCACCAGGGACAAACTAATCTGTACAAAGACAAGCCTCCCTGCTGGCCCTGAGTACTAAAAACAATACTCACTAGACGCAGCACACTGTCTCAGCCCTAAGTCACGTTTTTTGCAGTGATAAGAAAAAGGCAAGACAGAAATGCAGTAAACAGAATGTGTTAAATGTGTTAAGAGTTCAATCATGCACTTAAAGAAAAACTCCTTGTTTTTAATCTTGGCTTTCTCTTTGAAGCTTTCTGCTATGCTGTACTTTCTCGTGCCTGACTTCAATAAAAGCCTGTGAGGATCATTGGGAGGGGCTGCACCCTTGTCTCTCCACCGAAGGGCTTGGGGTGTTGATCTCCCTGGGGCCCCTCAGTTCAATGCAAATCAAACAAGGTGTTCTTATTTTGCGTTGAGTTGCACTGACAATGCTATGAATATCCTTGCATTTTGTGGGGTCATGAAACTTTCTAAATGTTAATTTAATAATAGAAAATGATTATTTTTCCTTTTTATAGAGAACTAAATTTCAAAGGTCATTATTCCTCTTACAATTTTGAGGACTATTAAAAATAGCTAATTTTCATTTTCTTCATTTTCTGGGTTCAATGCAGCATACTTGTCTTAGCCTCAAAAACTTGAATAAGTGTATTTTTAAGGAGAAGCAAACAGAAAAAGAAAATTCTATACAATGGCAAATTGACATCTCTTTTAAAGAGTTGCCTGAAAGTCAAAAGTAAACATCTTCCTATCAGGACATAATAACCTAGTACAGTATGTTAATCAAAATTGTATGCAGGAAACTGTTTTTAGAGACTATCTTTCAGAAAGCTGAAATTGAAATTACAACAATTTGCTGGGGGAAGTGGTGTTGGGCTCATTATCAAAAATAATACTTGCAATACTGAAATACTGCCCAGTTTCCAATGCTATGATACATGTCCCTAGGAATCATCAGAATATACTATTATTCTAGTCTGTCTTCTGAAGATATAAGCCTAAAAGTTAAAGTTACACATCTTAGAAGAAGAACAAATTGAGGGAGGAAAATAAATAACTTAAATTAATGATATTTATATTTTTCTGAATAAAAGTAACTCATTAATTATTAAATCAACCTAATGTTTAAAACACGAAGAATAATAAATAATAAATATCAATTCCTATATAAAAGAAATTAAGTAAACATAATGACCAATTTCATCATGTTTATGTAGTGTTACATATTACTTTAAGTCCCTCATTTGAAATTTTTCTGTTAAAAACCAATGCAGGTCATATAACCTTGATGCAAGCAAGGAAAGAGTATTTTATATTCAGTATGGACATGATATTGTTTATTAACCATGTATTTTAGCAAACTGTGTAGAAAGCCTATGTATGATGACCCTTCATTTTGGCAGTGGGCTACGGGAACAGCTGAATCATAAGCACTGCGACACCCCCCCAATCTGTCCAAAATGCAGATATAGTTGGAACACTCACAAGGGGGGTACCGCTGAATGCTGTTTTGTTCAAAACCTTGAGTCTTTTTTAAATGACAATTAATATTCTGTGAATCAAATAAAATTCAATATTCACATTCTTCTTCTTCACCTCCTATGACCCAGATCATTTCTCCGGGTGACTAATAAATGTGTAAGTGTTACTCACATTTTGAGCTATTTATGAATTCACCCATTTACCAACAAATTATTATTAGAAAATTGAGTACATTCATATTTTTGACATTAAGCATAAAATTAGCCAGCAATTCAGCCTACTAATATTCACATTTACCGTATATACTCGAGTATAAGCTGAGTTTTTTTGGGGCCCAATTTGTGCCCCGGGGGGGTTTTTGGGGCCACAAATTGTGGGAAAAAAACCGCACCTAGTATTGTTGGTATAC
>CAUYPK010017341.1:0-22214 GCA_963574355.1 Loris lydekkerianus
GAGTTTAGAGGTCAGAGCTAAGAGGGACAGAGTCCTGCTCAGAGTCAGAGAGGTCACACACCTTGAGCCAGAAGGCAGGATGCAGTCTTGGCATTTATTTTATTATATTGGGGGTGGGAGCAAAAGGAGTTGGGGTGCAGAGAACCCCCCAACTCATCTGGTGGGAGTCACCAAGGCAGAGGCACTTACACGGAGACCTGGAAGGTGAGTAGGCGTCACCTGGGGGGCCCCCCCCCCCCCCCCCCCCCCCCCCCCCCCCCCGCGGGAGCAGAGCCAGGGCTGTTCAGCAGGAGCCTTGGATGCTCAGTGCAGGTTATGAGAAAATGGCGCTCAAGCCAGGCAGGCACCACCCAGCATTCTCCCCACTGAGAGACATGGAGTCTGAAAATCTTTGAGGATTAGGGGCGAAGATCTGTCTTCTATCGCTGCTTCAAGCTGAACCAGGGTGCAGTACTCCCCAAGCTCCAAGGTCCCCATGGGTTACAGGCCTGAAGGGACCCAGGTTCAACTCTGGCTCCCCCTCATACCATCCAGACCACATCCAAAGAACCCCAGGTAACCCTGATTGTGTCTGGCAAGCAAACTTTTTTTTCTAATTGATACATAAGCCACTTATTTGGTCATAAAATTCCTTGCCATATGCTTGCCATCGTCTTCCTGTGTAGTTGTGGGCATTGATGGATGCCCACCAGGAGGTATTATACTCCCTACTTTATTATGTAGCTGGAAAGGAATATTCGTATAACCCACCAATTTCTACTTATCCCAGAGGTTCCCATTTCATTGTTAGGAAAAGACTTCTTAGTCAAATTAGGCTTCCAATTGCAATTAAAACCCCATACTATTATGTAGATGGGCAATCCTCTAGGTAGTTGTAATGGGAAATAACAATTACCTGCAGGCCTAGAGGATATAGACCCTGTGGTCTGGGCAGACAGGAAACTGAGGAATGCTGTGAGGGTTCCACTGGTAAAAGTGACTCCCAAACCAAGAATTCCTTTTCCCCATAAGAGATAGTATCATTGTCCCCAGAAGGTGATAGGGAATTGCCCCATGTTGTGCTTTCAAAATCAAAAAGGACATGAGCACGCTCTAAGATTCCAAAGCAAGGTGGGTTTATTGAATGGGTAATATTATACAGGAGATTAGAAAGCTAATTAAAAGTATACATAAGATTAGAAAGCAAATATAAGGTTAGTGAGGAGACAAAGTTGCATACAATTTCAAATCCACTTACCAAATCAGCACATGAGCTAGTGGAATGCATCAGCAGGCAGGGTTCTGACTGCTGTAAGATTTGTTACATACAACTATAATACACTCACTATATCAGGGGAATATCTACATCTGGGATCACAAGCAGGGGAAATCCCAAGAGAAGCCAACCAGAGTCCTGATTGGAATAGGTACTGGGCAGTGCTTTTACTCCACAGGTGAGACTTCAAGTCCCTGTTCTGAGAGCTCCCCCTTTTACTGCTTAAAAGAATAATGCACAGGTGGTTGTGTACAAATCAAATGTGAGCCAAAAGCCTGGAATATTTATCATACCTCCCTTCTGGGAGAGTTGCCAAGTCTCCTTGATGGGAGTAAACACCCCCCAGACATCGTGATCCTCAAGGACACTTGTAAAAGAGACCTTGGCGTTTATCCCGAGAACAGGCAAGGTGCCAAGGTCAGCAAGTGAACAAAGATGGAGCCACTCATGCAAAGTTTGATCAACTCTCATCACTTTCTCCATACCCTGAATAATACAATGATCAGAACCTGGGATGTTGGTAGAGTGTTTGTGCCCTTGTAATACTCCTATCCTCGCAGTAAAGAAATCAGATGGAAGATGGAAGCTTGTCCAGGACTTGAGAATTATTAGTGAGGCAGTCATTCCCAGTCATTCTCTTATACCCAATGATCCCAAATCCATATACAATCATTACTCAAATTCTACTGGGATCAGCCTACCTTTAGGTTTTAGATTTGAAGGATGCTTTCTTTTCAAATCTTTTACACCCAGACAGTTGATTGTAGTTTGCTTTTGAATGGGAATATTGTGCCACAGAGATGTCTAGACAGTTGATGTAGCACATCCTTCCTCAGGGATTTCAAGATAGACCTCATCTGGTTGGGAGAGCTACGAAAGTTGCTCACAGAGCTAAGCTTGGAACCTCCAAGCACACTAGTCCAGCCCTTCTTATAAGGACTCTATTATAAGCACCAAAATGACTCTGGAATTCCTGGGGAAGGAAGGTTTTATGGTTTCTAGGGAAAAGGCTCAATTGTGTATGCCAGAAGGAACCTACGTGGAATTTGTTATACGTCCAGGACAATGAAAACTGTCCTCAAGTAGGGTACAGGCCATTTGATCCCTGGCACCCCCAACTAGAAAAAGCACTTAAAAGAATGTCTGGATATTAGAGAATCTGGATCCTAGATTCAGAGAAATAGGAAAAAAATTCTAAAAGGAAATGAAAGTGAAGTCTTAATATGGGGGAAGGAATAGGAAAGTGCTTTTTTAGGACTTAAAAGATGTTCTAACCTGAGCACCAGCCCCCCAAATGCCTAATTTCTACAAGCTTTTTATATTGTATGTTGATGAAGAAAAGAAAGTTGCCCTGGCATATTCAGTGCAAGAGTCATCCCTGACAGCAAAGGTGTCACAGTTCATCCCCACAACAGCCAGTCCCCGTGCCCGGCGGCCCTGTAACAAACATGGAGAAGTCCTCACCTTGGCTCCCAATTCCCCCATCTGGTCTCTCTTAGGAGGGAGACTAGGACAGGAAGGCCTCAAATTAGAAAAGATAGGTAAGAAGAGAAAGTAAGG
The DNA here is from genome assembly GCA_963574355.1 of Loris lydekkerianus. Taxonomy (NCBI): domain Eukaryota; kingdom Metazoa; phylum Chordata; class Mammalia; order Primates; family Lorisidae; genus Loris; species Loris lydekkerianus. The sequence goes on from CAUYPK010017341.1 coordinate 2,816, forward strand.
AAAGGAATACCTGCCCTGGGCCAGAAATTGTGGCAACCTTTTACTTAGGATGCCGATGCCTCTTGCCCTTGAACTTTGATCAATCTACCACCTTTTCAATCTTTTAATTATGTTGAGGTTCTTTGCTAGGTCAGAACCAAAATTTCTACTTTATGAAACTAGGGGAAAGTTGCAGAGAATGATATCTCCATTTACATTCTCCAGTCTTGCCACACTACTGTCAGAGCTGGACATTCCCAGTGGCCTCTGAGTTCTGTAATATCAGCCAGTACTTTGTAACTGATCCTTTAAAGCAGGTAGAAGATAGAGTCACAGTTTAACAAACTTTCCATTTTCAGCACAAAATTCTTTCTAAATTTCCTTTCATAAAACTTATTACAACTTACACAGACCATCTGCAGCATGCCTGAATTTCTGCCTCTGTCCTAAACTTTCCCTTTCTTAGACCACCAGTTACTTTAGGACAAAAAACTCCCCTGCAAAATCCTTTCTATACCATATTATTCTTTCCTTTTTACCTTCCTTATCAAAAATTCACCTTCCTACCCTTAACTTTTTTCATGTCTCTCTCTCTTCTTTTACATTTCCTTTTTATCTTACCCCCCCAAAATTGGAATCAAATTTAAAACAACTTCTGAAATAGATGAAATTGTATATTTATTTTCTTGATAAGTACACATTTCATGCCTTTTGGACAACACATCCTACTCCCTGGTACATCCCACATACAGAACCACATGCACCCAGATTTTCCAGGCTTCCATCTTTAGTAACTTTAAACTTTAAAAACCCAATAGACAAGAAATTCTGAATTATCTATTGCAAGCATCTATTTGTATCTATTTTATTCATATTTATCCAATTTATTACTCTATGACTGTGAAAACCAGACATTCACCCTAGGAAGACCTCCAAAATTAAACACAAAAGCATTCTTATCACGGTGCAGAAGACCTGGCTGTTCTCACCAAACCGACAATACCGGAAATTAGTTCTACTTACCAGAAATCACACAATCACAGACACAACTTATTTCCCCAAATTCCAGTCATATGACACAAAAGAAAATAAGCTTTTTAGAATTTTAGTTTTAGACTCTCTAGTTTAGTTATTCCAGTTGCTGAGGAGGCATCCCAGTGGGGAGTCACGCTGGGCTGCTTCCCCCCATCATCCCCATCCTGAACTGGCTTCTTGTCAGGCATGGGTAAGCAGTGAACTAACAAGGACCATATTTCCACCCTGCTTCTCCCCCAAGAAAGTTAGCAAAGCAATAATGGCTAAACCCAGCAAAGCCAGTGCAGCTGGGAAAACCCCCACAAAGGCCAGCAAAGGGGAAGATAGAACACCACTAAACAATTGCTGCAACATACATTATAGCTTTTCCAGTTACAGGGTCGGGCAAGTAGGAAGCACCAGCAAGTTGGGAAGCTGGGGACACATAGAAACTTGTAGGAGGGGTGGGTGAGAGAGAGAAGCTATGCAAGCTTAGGGATCAAACACCTGGAAACAGGACGCCCACCATAAAACAGTGCTACTAAGCAGCCTCCAGGAAATACATATCACTCTGTCTTCTTACCTTATCAGAGCTAGAAGGGTTGGGGTCCCTGAAATCAAAAGGCCCTGGTCTGAGCACCAGAATTCTAGGTCTATCTAGAGGTGGATGTACTTGGCTCCCAATGCCAAGAGTTAGAACTGGTGCCTAGCCGATGACAGAGTGATCATAAATACAAAGCAATCACAGTCACATACATTTATTGCAGAACAAAAGCAAACTATAAGGAGAATACATCTCAAAGAGCCAGCTGGGCCCCTGTCTATAAGTGGAGAAAACACCGAAGGGGCAGCACACACTGTCTTTTGTAAGCTAAGCAGTTTGTCCCTGCATTTACACCCTCTGTCACCTCTGCAGGATTGGCTGTTAACTCCTACCTTTGGGGCAATTGATGGGTTAGGATTACATAATAAATTTTTTTTTTTTTTTTTTTGAGACAGAGCCTCAAGCTGTCACCCTGGGTAGAGTGCCGTGGCATCATAGCTCACAGCAACCTCCAGCTCCTGGGCTTAAGTGATTCTCCCAAGTAGCTGGGATTACAGGCACTCACCACACGCCCAGCTATTTCTTTTCTTTTTTTTTTTTTTTTGGTTGTAGTTGTCATTGTTGTTTGGCAGGCCCAGGCTGGATTCAAACCCTCCAGCTCAGGTGTATGTGGCTGGCGCCTTAGCCGCTTGAGCCACAGATGCTGAGCCTACACAATAAACTTCTTAAAAGGCATGTGTCTTTCCCAAACCCTCCCAAAGAACCCATGGGGGTTAAGTTTGCAATTTTTATTATATAATAATGAGCCAAATTGAGAGAGGCCACTTGGAAAAGTGAGGTCTAAGAGAACAGAAGTCTTCTCAAGGAGGCCCCAAAGACACACCTGCAAGATCTTCCCTGTGGTGACTCAGCTGTTAGGAATTTATAGAAACTCGACTTTCTAGGTTCTGGAAACTAACAGCTTCAGTAAAAGTCCCCAAGCTACTTTTCCAGCTTGATTCAAACTGACCAATGAGAAAGGTAACTGTGGGCTGGAACTTTTGACTGGGGATAAAAAAGAGAAGATGGAGCCAGTCAGGGAGCCTGGCCATTTTAGATTGTAGTCTGCCATAGCTCTGCCAGCTGGAATAAAGCCCTTCCTCTTTTAAACAGGGTGTTCGGGTGTTCTTTCTCTTCATTGGGCTTCGTCTTCCTGCAACACAATGAGCCCAGGTTAGTGTAAGGTCACTGAGGGCTCTTTACTATGTGTTCCGACTAGGAACAGTGCCCAGCTTTAACTTGGTTTCTACTCTCCGCCCTAGCCACGCCCCTTTGTCATCTGTCGTATCAAGGAGAGAAGCTGAGGGGTGGGAGGGCACATCTCCCCCAAAGCAGAGAGAAGCTTGGGTTCAGAGAAGCAGAGAGAATCCAGGCTGCAGGTCTTATCCCCCAGGGGTGGCAGCCCCGGAAGGTGGGATGGGTCCCATGTATCCACAACGGCAGCGGTGCTGCTGGAGCAGAGCCTCGGCTGCACTGAGGGCCTGTCTGGCATGAGCCTGGCCATCCTCCATGCAGGGCATGAGTAGGTGGCACCCAAGCCACACCAGCACCACTCAGCAGGGTGAGGCCCATATACGTCAGTTTTGCTTGAGAACAGTGTCTAAGTTGCAGCTCAGGAAATAAAGCAATGCAAAAAAGTGATAATTTCACTTGACTGAGGATAATTTCACTTTCAATTCACAAGTCAGAATTTGAGGCTGCCTACGCATCTGGAATTTGAAGGAAAAAAATCCCGGAAAGAAAGAAGGAAACTGAACAAAAGAGGCCTAAAATTTTACATTCAGTTTTTCTCAAATCTATTGGCCGATTCCTAAGATGTGCACGAACAGGGCGCCATTCCAAACGATACCACCCCAACACAAAACAATGACAGCACCTAGGAGGATAAAGGCTTGCACGGGAAATCTGGGGGCCATGTAGCACTGGGAAGTCTCAAATCAGAGTGAATGCCCGGTGAGGTGGTTGGAGATGGTGGTTGGGATGGTGTTGGTAAATACTCCTGGCTTCCAGCATATTTACTAACCACAAAAAAACCTCACCTTAGGATGAATGGCCCCCAGACCATGTACTGCATAACCTATGAGTGAGGGCAGATGTAATTAGGGCCCAATTCAGGTTAGGTACTAACTGTGAGTGAAACCAAGCCTTGACAGGATCTTTCTTTATACACAAATGTCCAGCCTGCTGCCCTTGCCCCTCTGCAAGCAGAAAGACTTTGTCCTGATAGTCACATCTCAGCCTTCCACCAGCCAGTCCTGGCCCCAGGTTGCTCTGCAGAGTTGCCTGTCCCTTGCCAGTGCACCCTAAGTGCTAATTATAGCAATGGTGATATCTGTTGAAGCCAGTCTCACTAGTGGTCTTTAGGGCAAGATTTATTTATTGATTGAATCTTGGTTACTTATTAAACACTATATTTTCAGTTTTGGAAATAGTGTGTTCTTTGCTGTAGAGTGAGTTAGGAACACATGTTAATACAAATGAGCAGAGTAATGGCAAATGGGTACAGTGGGAAATACCACTGTTCACTATGAAGCTGTTCACAACTGAACGGTGTGCAGGGAGCCCAAGCTTCAGTCCAGGTGTTGCAGGTGCATTCACCCATGCAGCCCTCCCCCTCTCAGCTCACCAGGGCCGTCCAGGGGCTTCTGACTGGACGAGGATGCAGGGAGAGCTGCAGGGAACTGGGCCCTGCCCCAGATACTCCTGGTTCACCGGGGAAGCCAGTCGGCACTAGAACTGGGTGGACTATAACAGGTGCTACACAGATGACAGTGGCATCAGAGGAATGAAATTCTCTTCAGGAATAGTGGCCATTTGGTGGGGGCTTGAAAGATGAACACTATACCATGAGTAGCTAAGAAAAGGCAGAGGGAATTTGTGAGCAAAGGCCTAGGAGTGGGAAGGCAAAACTACCCAAGGCACGGTCCCGTGTGGTTTCAGGGGACACCACAGCCAGAATAACACCCCAGAAGGCAGGAAAACCAGGGTGCAGACAACGGGGCAACTCCGTGGATGAGAAAGAACAGATGGGGGAAGGATGGGAATGCGGGTGAGTGAAAAGAAGTTATTTGTACAAATAACAATTGCTTTCATTTCCTCTAAGTAAAAATTTGAGGATTCACATTTCCATATTTAAAAAAAGGGAGGAATCTTAAAATTACTTCCATCAATCAGAACAGAACATTTTTCAAAGCCTATTTTGGTTTCAGAATCCTGGTAAAAATCCATCCATAGACCTCCACATTTGGTCCTGTACATTAGGGGCTCCCCAACATTTTTGATGGCACAGAAAGGTCACAACCCCCTAAAACCCCACTAAGCATACACTCCAAATGTGTGTATATTTATTTATATGTCAACCACCATTCTTCTAATATGTTAACATATGTTATAAAACATGCCACAAGAAAGAATAAATTTTAAAGAGAAATTAAATGGAGTTTTAAGGATATCTCCCCCTTCTCAGTGTTGTGTCCTGCCCCTCCCCTCAGCTGCAGGTGCCCCTGTGGAGAACACTGAGGACCCAGGTTTTCAGCTCAAATGAGCTACTGCCCTTGGGTCTGCTCCTTCCTTGGCAGGCTCCCACTGGGACCAACCCCCGCTACCCCTCTGGTTTTGTTTCTCCGCATCATTTTGCTCAGCTCAAGAATCCCCTCTGTTTGAGGAACCCTCTTCATTTCTCCCTTTTGACTTTCTCTTAGGCCTCTCTCTCCATGTTCCTCCCTCAACTTCAGGGCAGACTAAGAAAGGATTTACAGAGAAGGGAGGGTACAGAGGAGACAATCTGGATCAGAAGTCTTGGCAGTGTTTGACCCGAGGCTCTGACCAGCTGTGGACAGCACACAAGTCACTTCAGGGGTTTTGAGGATGAAATACTGCCATTGTCATGGAAAGATGCTAGGCCTGTGCTGTGGTGTGGACGTTTGTGCCCCCTCCAGACCTCCTTTTGAAATTTGATCCCCAATGTGGGAGGTGGGGCCTAGTGGGAGGGGGATCCCTTATAAATGGAATAATTCCCTCCCTGTTTGGTGGTGAGCAAGTTCTGACCCTATTAGTTCCTGAGATGTGCTTTACATAGAAAATAAAAGCATTGGGGAAGCTCCCTTCAGGCCTGAGTCACAGTGCTGTTGGCCTTGAGTGCGGTGGTAATAAATGGACATATCTTTAAACAGAAAGTCATGGTGGCCCGTCCTGCCTCACCTCTCTTAAGAGTGCACCCTGTGGAGACCAGAGTATATCCCCTGTGGAGGCCACCATTTGAGAACCCAAGTTTTTAAACCAATTCATTCTCCTCCACAGCCTGACTTTAGGGTCTGTGCCCCATTTTCTGGTGAGGGGGCATGCAGGTGTCACAAATTTCCAGATGGCTTGTGAATCCCAGACTTTTCCAACTCCATTCTCTGAAGAATGAACAAAATTGTAAAGGTCTTTGTTTTTCATACTAACCTGAGAGTTACATCATAAAATTAACCTTTTTAAAGCAAATAATTCAATGACATTTAGTGTACTGGCTGTGTTGGGTACCCCCCCCCCCAACTCATTCCAGAACGTTGTCATCACCGGTAGCTGCTTCGCCCATTCCCCTTACCTCCAGCCCCTGGTAGCCACTTTCTGTCTCTATACGTTTACCCCTCTGGACATTTCATATAAATGGAGTCATAGGACATGTGGCTTTTGTTTCTGGTTTTTTATTTATTTTTTTACTTAGCATCGTGTTTTCAAGGCTCATACACTTTCTGTGATAATCACCACCACCAGCACGATTAGGAGGAGGAAAAAGCAGCAGGTACATATTTTCCTAGTGGAACCACCTTGTGGAGACCAATCTGTGTTCCTTGTGGAGGCCACCGTGTGGCTCTCGGCTGGGTAGGAATAGAAACGCCCACTCGAGGGGGGACAGATCTTGACCTCCCTCTGCACCTGGCAAATGATGTCTGCTCTTGGGATCTGAGAAGTGGGGAGGCTTATAGCCTGCGTGGGCGTAGCAGCCACGGGGGACACCGATGGCCATGCCCTTCCCTCCTTCAGCTTGATGTCCTCAAAGGGGCTGGGCAGTGACAGGGGTGTGGGGGACTGTACCACAGGGCCTAACCCACCCTGAGCACAAAATCCATGTAGACATGCCTCGCAGTTGTCAGTGTCGTGTGGCCCTTCAAGAGAGATTTCCTTGATCGTGGGAATCTCCTCCATTGACTTAAATCCTTCTCTGTAGCATTTTTTCAGAATCCGGATCACCAGGTTGTTCAGGATCCTTGAGATGTTCTCTTGTGTGAACTCAGGAACCTGGAACAGAGGCTGGGAGCACTTCTTACATCTCTGAGCAAACATCCTCATCTTCACCCTGCCCCTGGACTTCTCCTTGCTCCAGTGCATGTGGAAGAGAACCTGAACGTGGGCAGAGGCCCAACCGCGAGAGCAGGAGGAACACTGGAACCTGTAGAGACGGAGGACAGGGGCCTCAGTGTGGCACCTTATGGCTGAGCCACTGGCTGCGCCAGAGGGAGGAAGGAGCTGCCAACAGCACAGAGACGTGAATTGATTGGGGTTGTGGATTAATGGTGAGAAAAATTACTGAGCCTTCAGTCCCATCTCTATTGTGTCACAGACAGCGTCTGTGCCCTACAGGTGAAAATAGCAAATCACAAGTCATCTGAACTGGGTGGGACCTTGGGCGTCCTCTTAGTCCACAGTGCTCACTTTAGAGATAAAGCACACTCTGGAAACTCGTCACGCCCAGAGACCCCATGTGTGTAAGAGGCAGGACCCCAAACCAAAGTAGCCTCTAATGTAAATTTAAATGGGTCAAAGGCTACAAATGCAACAGCAGCCAGATCAGTTCAGAACCCTGAACTGAAATCCACAAATGGATACAGTGGGTGTCAGGTCATAGACCCACAGGGCAGGGCTAGGGCCCAAGGGCCCAGGGTCCTTGAGCAAATTCTTGCTTCATCCATGGGTCCCGAGGTCACTGAGGTAGAGGAGAGAGCTGGAATGTCTTACTGGGTCCCTGGTCTGTACTTATCACAAGGAGAGAGCAGGGTCCAGTTCTCTCTTTTCTTGCTGCCCTCTCTATCCTGATTCTTTTGTTCAAGTTATCTGGAAAACTTCATATTCTGAGAGCCACTGGCCTCAGACAGGGTGCAAGAGAATGACACCTTGTCTTGGCAGGGAGGAAGGCAATTTTCTGAGCTAAGATATTTAGACAAATACATGTTAGGACCGGTAAAGAGAAAATGTGGCTACACTCAGAATAGAAATCGTAGGAGGCAGAGGGCCACAGTGTGGCAGAGGGACATTTAATGACCTTCAAATTACCCATGCACTCTCTCCTACTACCCGCCCCCCTTGCAGTAAGGTTGGGGTCACCAGGAAAGTTGGCCAATGAAATGAGGCCAGCAGTGATATGTGCCCCTTCCAGATCTGGCCATAGGAACCCTTGTAAGACATTCAAGCTCTCTCTTCCACCTCAGTGACCTCAGGTGTGACTTGTTGGAATAAATCATTGGTATTTCTGGGTGGTGCCTGTGGCTCAGTGGGGAGGGTGCATGCCCCATATACCAAGGGTGGTGGGTTCGAAACCAGCCCTGGCCAAACTGCAATAAAAAGTAGCTGGGCGTTGTGGCAGACACCTGTAGTCCCAGCTACTCGGGAGGCTGAGGCAAGAGAATCACCTAAGCCCAGGAGTTGAAGGTTGCTGTGAGCTGTGACGCTACAGCACTCTATGGAGGGCAATAAAGTGAGACTCTGTCTCTAAAAAAAAAAAAAAAAATACTGGTATTTCCTGGTCTGTTTGTTACTGCAGCTGAGCTTAGCCTTGCTTGGCTTGATGTGGGAGAACCTGCAGTCTTGATGTGAATTAGAAGGTCTTGGGAAGAATGAGTTGGTCCAGGTCTCCCTCCTATATTTTGGTTCTGGCCTCACCTCAGATGGTGAATGTGAGGAGGAAGCAAGAGGGAGAGGCCAAGAAGCTCCAGCCACAGCCAGAGGACCTTGCTGGGGCTCATCCACAGTCCAAAGGGCCTGGGCCCTGTTCTGGCCCGAAGTCCACTGCCTTCCCCTGGGGCATGGTGCTCCATTGATGTGCTGGCTCAGAGTTCAAAGTTCTCACAAATAAATAGCTGAGATTTTGCTCTGATGTTCCTGACGTCGGGTCCTGCCCTGGGAAAGCGCAGGCTATGAGGTCAGCTCTGACCCCTCTGCCCAGACTCCTGAGGGAGGGCAGCAGGCAGCATAGAGTACAGGACTCCGCCCCTGTGCCCTGAGGGCAATCCCCTCACACTCTGGCCCCAGGCCCTGGAGCTCCATTTTCTCACCTGGAAGAAGAGAAGTTGAGACTTGGGATGATCTCTTAAAGTCCTGTTTTAAAAAGCTCCTATCAGCTCAGGGCAGAGAAGAGCAAGCCTGCCTCATGTTGCTCAGCCCTCCTGCTCCTCTGGCCTCCCCTTGGAGGCCCTCTGTATGGTGGGCCTCTCCCCCAGGGGCTCTGTGGTGGGCCTGTGAGTCTCCCGCCGCTGGAGTGAAACAGCTCCCATTCCTCCTGTTCCCTTCTCCTCGCTGTCCTGCACCTCTACTCCTGTAGTGTCATCCCTGCTGCCCAATTTCTCTGTTCTGGGCATTAACCCATGCCAGTGCCCAGGCCTGCTATTGCTGTCAAGGTTCACTGTAATTTAATGAAGTAAAAACTTCTTGCATGATGGCCATCTTACTACCTTCTATAGCAGGCATCCTCAAACTTTTTAAACATGGGGCCAATTCACTGTCCCTCAGACCATCGGAGGGCCGGACTATAGTTAAAAACAAAAAACAAAAAACTATGAACAAGTTCCTATGCACACTGCACATATCGTATTTTGAAGTAAAAAACAAAACGGGAACAAATAAAATTCACACCGCTTCATGTGGCCCACTGGCTGCAGTTTGAAGATGCCTGTTCTATAGTTTTCAATTTGCAAGCATGGAATGGAACAAGAAAATTAACAAGTAGTCATCATAAGACATAAGCTAGAATTTTCTGGAATGTGTACCATCACATTTCCCCCTTACCTGGCAAAGCCCCAATGCTGGTATTGCATCCATCCTGGCTTCAGGACATTGGGAAGAAGGTCCTTGTCTGGAGTCAGGGTCCATTTGTGCCATGGTTTCACCTCCTGAATTAATTCCTGAAACACCTGCTTCCACACCTCCACATGCTGAGCCATCTCCATGGCTGTGGGGGAGCTGGGTGGGTTGAGCTCTCCTGGGCCCCAGCAGGCCTATAGCATGAGATGAGGCTTCCCACTTCAAACAGCAAGAGCTCAGAGCAGCAAGAGCTCCTGCTTTCCCTTTGAGGGTCTAGATTTGGCCCATGGAGTACTAGGTCTCTGCCCAAGGACAAAGGTCAGTTGATTCTGGCTCCAAGTTCAGAGAACAGCAAACATTAGGCTCCACAAGGAATTTCAAAAAATGTGGAGGGGGGGCTAGTGGTTTCATCCATCAAAATGTTACCAAAGAAGAACTCTGGACTCCATGTCAAGAGGAGTGAATTTCAGTCTGGCCCTGCATCCCTGTAAATGATGGGGAGAGGCTGTGGTTACTCTCTGCAGTTCTATCACTTAAAAATCTTCCTCTACTGGGCCGCTGTGGTCACGCTGGGGAGGACAGACACAGAGAGGGATGCGGCTATCCCGGGACTTCTCCACGATTCCTGTGTCCCTGCTCCATGCTCGTTACATCCTCACAGATGCCGCCGGGCTGCCCAAAGTTGCCCACCTATTTGTTGGGAACCAAAGCTGATGCAGTGTATGCCCAGGAGAGGGGCTAGAAGCCCCTAGGTGGGTGAGAGGGAACCAGCCCCAGGCAGAGCCACGGTCCTTCTTTCGCAGAGGCTTTTTGATAGCTTCACTTCCTGCAGGAAATGCTTGAGGAGGAGGGGTGGGGTAACCAGGAGGGCGTGTGTTGGAGCAGGCAGCACCCCAGGGAGGTGCAGTAGACTGTGGGCAACTGTGTCGCTAAGCCAGTGCACCGACAGACTGTGTGGGACCTCCTCTCAGCCCTGACCTATGTCCCTAGCTATCTTTCAAGAGAAAAGCCACATCCTGGGCAGGGAGGAGGGCAGTCAGGAAGGAAGCTGAAAGAAGGGTGGTGGTGGGGTCAACGGAGGGGGCAGAGTTTCTGAGGCTATTTGGAACAAATCCACCTCCTTCCTTTTCTCCACCCATAAGCTACTAACTAGTCTTGGGTCCAGATTCTTCCTCAGCAGGAGCACGTGTGGAAGTCTTCCTTTTCCCCCCACCAATTTTGTTTCTCAACATTACAGTTGTCCCTCAGTCCCAGGGGATTGGTTTGGGACCCCCTGGTGGATACCAGACGTGCATGTTCAGGCCCCTGATATAAATGGTGCAGTGGTGGCACATAGCCTCCGCACATCCTCGGGTACACTTTCCGACATCTGTAGATTACCCATGATACCTAATACTGTGTCAGTGCTATGTAAGTAGTTGCTATACTGTATTGTTTTAAAATTAGTATTATTTTCTACTGTTGTATTATTTTTTACTGCTTACTTTTTCGACATTTTCAACTGTCACTTGGTTGAAGCTGTTGATGTGGAACCCGAGGATACAGGAGGACCGACTGCGCTTTGCTGAGTTCCTGAAACACCTAGATTTGGGAGGCCTTCTTGATTTCTCCCTTTTGACTCTTTCTTTTTCTGCAGCTTCTCTCCATGTTCCTCCCACCTATCCTCAACTTTAGGGCAGACTAAGAAAGGATTTACAAAGTGGGAGGGGGGTGTAGGAGAGGCAATCTAGGCCAGAAGTCCTGGAAGCTTGTAGCTGGGGCTCTGACCAGCCGTGGACAGAGCACAAGTCACTTGGGGCATTTGAGGATGGCATGCTGCCATTTCTGCAGAAGGACGATAGGCGTGGCCAATGCTGATTTCTTCAAGACCTGTTTGGAAAACCCTCAACTCTCACCAAGATGCACCCACTCCAGAAACGTGTATTTGTCCACACAAACACAAGCTGACATCACTGTCTCTTGTCCTGCCAGGGCAGGGCAGGCTTGTTTCTCCCCTGTCCCTGGGAGAGCTTTGACACATTCCTCCATGTACTCATTTCAACCTTCCATGCCAGAAACCCTTCTCCCTGGATCAGGGTTAGGACTCACTGACCCTGACAGCCTGGGCAATCACTGTCACTCTTTCTGGACACTGGGCTGGGCCCTTGCCCACTCTTGGGAAGAGGCAATTTTCGAAGGCTGGGGGCTTTGTATGTGGGGCAAGTGGTGAGAACTGGGGAGAGACATGGGCCTCTGCCCCTTCCTTGCTGACCTGGAAGCCTTTGATCAAATCTTATACAATTTCAGTGTATTGTCCAGTTCAGGTCACACCCCAGGCCATCACTTAGAACCCCCTTCCCTCTTCCTTGCAGACACCGTGAGCTGGCAGTGCTGTGCAAAGGCAGAAGAGTGCTCAGAGTTCTGAATGAATACACACAAATGAACGAATTTCTGCACCCTCTTGAGGAGACATCTTGAGTTCCTGCCTCCCTTTCTCACCTTTAAGTGTTCATGCCAAGATCACCAAGCACCTCGTGCTCAGTCTCCTCTGTCTGAGGACAAGATGACCAGGAGATGTGGGGCTGGGTCCAGCAGGGTGAGAGCTGAGAGCCTAGGTCTTTAGGGGCTCTAAGAAAGGTGTCATTGATGTCTAGAGTGACTGGGTCTAGGCAGCAACAGTCATTGGTCTAAACAGTGTATTTGTACGCAGGTGTGTTTATGTCAGAAGTTACTTTTAAAGTCCCTGTGCTCTAGGTGGTAAACAACAGAACTGCTTATAGGGGCCTGATACCCACGCTCCACTCTGGCTCCTTGTCCTGTGAGTGTGCACAGGCCCTTGGTGCTACTTGTGGCACAGTGGCAGGGCTCTGACAGGCTGACCTTGAAGTCTCCTCCATCCCAGCCTGAACCTTGTCACTGCTTCCGGGGCACTTACATGTGCTGTGGTGTGGTGTGAACTTGGGCAAATAGGGTAAATTTCAAAAGTCATAAATTAATATGGAAATGTCCACATTAATTTGTTCATTAATTAAGTAAGATGGTGTTTTTAAAACTTGTTCTAATATAGGAGGATATTAATCAAAATTTCCCTCTTCCAATGAATGCTGAAATACTACTATCTATTGTCATAACGTCAACAGCAACAAAAATGAGGCTTTAGGCCAAAACCCCTCAATGAATCACAAATACTTCCCCTTCCCATTACATGTGCCATGGGGAGGTCTCCCATACAGCAGCAGCCCTGCATGGGTTTTTTTTCAGTCGAGAAAAGTCATTTTCCACTAAATAAAAACATATTTGAGAGAACACAGTGATTAAGACTTCAGTTGTATTATCTCTAGAGACTTCCATTTAGTGTCTTTAAAAATTAGGCAACACCTTAAAAGTGATTGATTCTTACAGCTATCTCAGAATCAGAATCTTCTCTCTTGCCAGGTTCCATTTCCCCTTTCATCCATCATGAGTTTTATACAGTTTTACTAAGGAAAAGATCATGCTTCAATTCAGTAACTTGGAGGACACTTGGCTCAAGGAGGACATAATTCCTGAGGCCCTGTCCTCTGAACATGAAAATACTCATGATCTAGTATGAATCCCAGAGCTCCAAGCTGACAGCCCTCATCTGAGCCTTGTGATGAGAACCCCACAGTAGATCATGTGGGCTGAGTTCCTCACAGTTCAGAGCAATTCACAAATGTACATGTCTGCCTCGTTATTCATGGATCCGCATTTGTGAATTTGCCTTCTCTCTAAAATCTATTTGTACCCCCACAAATCAATACTGGTGGGGCCTTGGAGGCCATTTACAGACACGTGCAGAGCACGGGAATCTGAGTCCCCAGTGGCTGGGGTGGGGCAGGGTATTGCTCTCCCTGCTTGCTTCAGCTCTCACATATAAACAAGTGCCCTTTTTGTGGTCTATTTTGCCATGTTTTCCACATTTCTATGCTTTTTGTTAGCATTTTTTGTTTTTAAAATGTTCCTCCAGCATAGTGCTGAAGTGCTGTCTAGTGTTCCTAAGAGCAATGAGGCTGTGACAGGTCTTACAGAGAAAGGGTTGTTAAACAAGCTCTGGTCAGGCCTGAGTTATAATGCTGTTGGCTGGGGGTTCAGTATTAATAAGTCATCAAGTTATACTAATTATGGGGTCTTTGAACAAAAAATATGTAAGATGTATTGCCCGAGGTATTGTGACCAAGGGCTTGGAGGAACCTAACTGTGTGTTTCTTTTAGGAGCAATGGCATAGTATCCACTAGCTCAGTGTTCCTGGGAATGTTCTAGAACCTAACTACATACCGTATATACTCGAGTATAAGCCGAGTTTTTTTGGCACAAAATTTGTGCCGAAAAACCGGAACTTGGCACAAATTTTGTGCCGGAAAAAACTCGGCTTATACTCGAGTATATATGGTAACTACTAGGAGTAATAAGAATGACTTGAACTCTCCTTTGTCCATCCAATGATTGCTTTTCCTCTTGTCTTCTATGAGGTGAGCTGTGTTGGTGAGGTCAAATTACTGCTCACTGTTACTCAGTTTGATCCAGAAAGTTTACTAACTATGAGTATAGCTGGAGCTGTGGGGGCAGCTTTTGTGTGGCAAGTGGGGTGAAGTTAGTTTCACAGGCTCCCAAGAGATCAGCTAATTTGAATGATTTTGAGGGCACAGGAGTACCGCTAGTTGTCTGGTACTTGGCATTGGGGCAGTGAGTGTGGGTGCACAGTGGTCAGGAATGTGAGAGCCTGATAAGGACAGGGTTGGAGTGTGGATTTAATCAACTGCTCAAGAAGGGAAACTGACCCCCTCTAGCCAGGGCATCAAAGCTGGGTCAGCCAGCATTACCAAACCAAACTGTATTACAAGATCATCCTGGATTTAGAGTAAGCCCTAAACCTCATGACAGGGGTGCTTATAAGAGAGAGTCAGGGGAAGAATATGACACAGGGACACAGGAGCAGGTCATGTGCAGACAGGAGCAGAGGCTGGAGTCACACACCCACAAACCAAGGCAGGCCTGGAGCCAGAGGAGGCAAGAAAGGTTTCTCCCTAGAGCCTTTAGAGGGAGCATGGTTCTACTGACACTTTGATTTTGGACTTCTTGTCTCCAGAACTCTGAGAGAATGCATTTTAAGGCACCCAGCTTGTGATATTCGTGTGGAAGCCTTGCAAACATAGGAGTTGAAGCCCTCCCGGTCCTTCCCAGCTGTCCTGAGGGTTGGCGCCACCTGCCTGCTTCTCCAACAGGTCCAAGGAATGAGAAGCAACGCCAGCAGGATCCTGTGCTAGAGCAGCTCTTCCTCTCCCTGTCTGCTACCACTTCCTTAGGTTCAGACCTTCACTACTTGTTGACTGGACAATTTAAACAGCCCCATGACTCATATTCTTCACTGACATATGCTTCACTGTCTGCCAAAAGTTGGTCTTTGCAGGGTGGCGCCTGTGGCTCAGTGAGTAGGGGGCTGGCCCCATATACCGAGGGTGGTGGGTTCAAACCTGGCCCCCGCCAAACTGCAACAAAAAAATAGCCAGGCATTGTGGTGGGCACCTGTAGTCCCAGCTACTCGAGAGGCTGAGGCAAGAGAATTGCCTAAGCCCAAGAGCTGGAGGTTGCTGTGAGCTGTGCCATAGCACTCTACTGTGGGCAATAAAGTGAGATTGTCTCTGGAAAAAAAAAAAAAAAAAAAAAAGTCGTCTTTGCAGAGTTGCCAAAGGGCTCTATTTAAAAACCAAATGCCACCCTCTGGCCAAGCAGACTTCCTCATTTCTCCTTGTACACAATAACCTAGAGCATGGCTTACTCTGTCATTTCCTCTGGGTCTCCCCTCTAACATTCTTATTAGGGAGGCTTTCCTTCATTTCCCTAGAGAAAGTAGCAACCCTCTCTCTCCATTTCCCTTCTTCCTACACTCTCTTTTCCTCTCACTGTTCTGTGTTTTTCCACGTATTTTGTATGTGTGTGTTTTAAATGAACTACTGACATAGCTTTACTTTCTAGAAAAATGCCAGTCCTGAGATAGGGAAGCATGGAATTTTTGTTCATCTGAACAGTGCCTAGATACTCAGTAATTACCTGAATGGATGTTGAATGGGTTTTGTCCCAAATTCCATCCCCACTATAGAAATATCCCCATCTTGGGTAATGGGTGGGAGGAGGGAGAGGTCCACAGGGGATGATCCTATGGTTGCTGTCATGACAGTTTTTATGAGGGCAATTGTCCACAGCTTTCTCTGAGGAACTTGTTTCTTTTTCTGTTGGGTCTTTCCTGGATGGATAATCATCTTTGACCTAATCCTACTTAAATAATTTCCTCTTTCAAACTCCCTTCAAGAGCCTTTGGACCAAGGTAAGCCTCTTTTGCCTTTCAAATTTCACCACTCTATCCTCTGTGATCTTATTCTAAATGAAATTGCTACCTCAGTCAAATTTAATGAAAATGCTTTCCACAATTTTCTTTTATTTTGTATCATCCCTATGTAAGGGCAAATAAAGTTTTATATACAAATTTAGTTCCTCCTTGAGACCAATAAAATGTGATTTCTAAGAATAGAATTTTCCAGAGGTGGGACTTTAAAAGTTCCATTTGAACCACAGGTTTTATCACTCAACTGAGAATTTCTTACTTTAGCACAGTAAGATGACTTGCCCTCTGTATTATAAAAGTTCACCTTTCTGATTATCTTTTCATTGACTGCAATGCACTATAATGCACTATCCCCTTGAGATGAAAGTCTCAGCCTGTAACAAGCCTATGTAATGAACAATCCAGAACCAGTGTGAGACAATGTGACTCAGAAGCCTGCCGATGGCCACATGAATACCTGCCTCAGCATAGTGCCGGGAGCCAATACTTAAGAGCAAGCTCACCTTGGAAACTTATCACTTAAGTCAAGTGCTTGGAAGGTTACTGCCCTAGGTGAAATGAACATCCTGACCGTTGGATTACCACACCTGCTCCTGGAATTCCCCATCCTCTCATACCTCTGAGCACACCTCCCCCCTCTGCTTGTGTTTATATAGCTGTCAAAAAATGAAGTTTTTTTGGGGAGTTTGATCAGAATCCTGTCTTGCTCCCAGTTTTTCATGTCTCTTGTTCCTTCACTCTTTCAGATCCATATCCTAGGTCCCTGCTGAACTAGCCCCGCGGGCCGGGGCAACTGGCGCCCAGACGTGGGGCCATTTGGATTTGGAGTCCGAGGGAGCGTTGCTTTGGAAAGGCCGGCCGGCACCTTGGATCGCCGCTTGAAGGGAAGAGCGAAACAGATCCACACAGTGATCACCACTTTCATGAAGAAGTGAGTGAAGATCCGCATTGTGATTCCCACAGAGTTACCCATCTGTGAGTGGATCTGGGTAAGTGAAGCGACGCAATCATGGGACAAGCATTGAATAAACATGATTTATTCTTACAGGGGCTTAAAGAGTCCCTCAAGAAACGAGGAATTCGGGTTAAAGAAAAAGGATCTTAAGAGATTTTTTGAATTTGTTGGTGATGTGTGCCCATGGTTCCCCCTTGAAGAAACTATTGATGAGAGATGGTGGGCTAGAGTAGGAGATTGTTTTAAGGATTACTTTAAATCATTTGACCCTGAGAAAATTCCAGTTCAAGCCTTCTCTTACTGGAATCTTATTAATGATTTTTTAAGAATCTGTAAGAAATGGCCAGATATTCAAGAGGTTACTACAGAAGGGGAAAAAGTTTTGCAAAAACTTTCCCGTCCACCCTCTATTTGTGCTTCTGTGTCTATTCCCATGCCTGAACCTGCCAATCCTATCTTGATAAAAGCCCCTAGTCCCACTGCCACTGCTGCCGCATTTAAGCCAGTCCCTGCAGACTCGGCTCCACTAAAAGTTTATCCTTCCCTGACCCCTCCCTTATCCCCAACCAGAGATGAGCCTAATGACACCCTCAATCCTGATGAGACTTCATATCTAGAAGAGGAAGCCGCTAAAGGTCATAACCCTGATTGTCCACCCTTGTCAGCACCCCCTTCTTATGCCACTGCCCCCCCATTTTTCGCCCCAGTCCTCAATTCAACTGATGAGGCCGACTACACCACCAGGGCTAAAACCCAACTTGCACAGAAAACAGCTTGCCTTAGAAAATTACTAGTTGAAAAACAAAATCATCTCCAACTGATAAAAGAATTAAAAGCCCTTGATTTAGAGTTAGACTCCCATTCCCCGATGCCTGCTACTACAAAAAAGAGACCAAACCTAAAAACCTCTAAATCTGTACTAGCTTTCCCGGTCACCAAAAGTAAATCCCAACTTCCCCCCGATAGTTCCCATAAGAATATTGAGGGTACAGAAGACCCCCCTGACTCAGATGACAGGGAGGAAATTAATGAGGGTTCTACATCTGAGGACTCTAATAATGAAAATGATCCTTCCAAGGATCCTGAAAACATAATAGGAGAAGTTAAAAACCAACATGATCACCGCCTTGGCTTTAAACATGTAAAAGACCTTAAAATGGCAGTGACTAATTATGGCCCAGTGGCTACGTTTACCATTTCCTTAATAGAAAGTCTGAGTGATCGCTGGCTCACACCCAATGATTGGTATTCGACAACCTGAGCTACTTTATCAGGCGGTGATTATGTTCTTTGGAAAACAGAATTTGTTGAAAATTGTAGAGAAATAGCCGCTTGCAATTCTGAAAGCAAGGCTGCACGGGGATGGACAAAAGACAAACTTTTGGGATGGAGCCCTTATGACATCAATGAAAAGCAGGCCCGTTTCCCTCCTGGTCTGTTGGCGCAAATTCAAACTGCAGGTCTTAAGGTGTGGAAATGACTTCCCCCTAAGGGATCCGCCACCACCTCCCTGGCTAAAATCCGCCAAGGTCCTGATGAGGCTTACAGTAATTTCATCAGCTGCCTTACAGATGCAGCCGAACGGCTCTTTGGACAGGAAGAAAGTGAGAGCACTTTTATTAAACATATTGCCTTTGAGAATGCCAATCCAACTTGCCAGGCTGCCATACATCCACACCGCAGCGGTGCCGATATCTCTGACTATATCAAATTATGTGCAGGCATTGGTTCTGCACATGCCATAGGACTTGCCATTGGCACTGCTATTAAGGATTTTTCTCCTAATAGTCAGCCTAAGACTTGCTTTAATTGCAAACTACCAGGCCACTTTTCCAAAGAATGCACCGAGCCTAAGGCAATAAAGCCACTCCCTCTCTCAGTATGCCCTCGATGCAAACGAGGAAAACATTGGGCCTCGGAGTGCCGCTCAAAAACAGACTCGCAAGGAAAACCCCTTCCTCAGAAGTAGGGAAACTTCCAGAGGGGCCAGCTCCCGGCCCCAAAACTGGGACAGAACTCCGGGGCTGTCAGGTTCGTCCCCCAAACTCAAGCCGAACCCTCACTTCCCCCTGCCGAGCCACCGCAGGCAGCACAGGATTGGACCTCTGTTCCTCCACCACTACAGTATTAACCCCTGAAATTGGAACTCAAATATTGCCCACAGGAGTCTATGGTCCCCTGCCACCTAACACTTTTGGCCTCCTCTTAGGCCGTGCCAGCTCCACCCTTGGAGGTTTAAACATCTTTCCTGGTGTGATTGATAACGACTATACTGGTGAAATTAAACTCTTAGTCTCATCCACTTCTGGTCCCCTCACTGTAAAAGCTGGCCAAAGAATTGCTCAACTGCTTTTAATCCCCCTCCAGTTTTCCAGTAAAAACTTCCTTCAGAATTTCAGAGGCTCCAATAACTTTGGCTCGTCTAATGCTTATTGGGTGCAAAGTATTACCCAGGACAGACCTCTCCTT
>CAUYPK010017343.1:0-13630 GCA_963574355.1 Loris lydekkerianus
GCGTAGCAACGACTCAGCAAGGCCCAGCCTGAAACTGCCTCTACCTAGATACAGCCAATGTGGTACCATGCCACTGGCCCAACCCTGTCACTCACCTCTTCCCCCGCCTTCTTTCCCTGCCCCTTCTCCACAATAAAAAAATAAAAAATAAATAAAAAAAATAAAAAAAATAAAAAAAGAAAAGGCTAATAGGGCTCATCAGACCCGGTTAACCAAGGCAGAGCAGTTTCTGAATATTTCCCTCCACTCCAAAACAGCTAAAATAAAAAGTTCTGAATAGATATCTTGATTTTCAGGCAGATCCAGGTATCCAAAAGAGAGCATTTCTTAAAATTATCAGCCAAATGGATTTTACTAAACAGTATTTTGATGTACATATAAAATCCCCAGGCCAACAAGTATGGTAAGCAGTATGAGGAAATACTATCTCTAGCAAAGTCTGATTGTAACACTTGGTTTGAAGCCCTGAATTACATGGTCATTGCCACTTAATTTTTATTGAAAAAAATATATAGCTATGTATGTATGTGTGTATGTATGTATATCACCCAAGTTGGAGTATAGTGATGTGATCGAAGCTCACTGCAGCCTCCAACTCTTGGGCTCATGTGGTCCTTCTGCCTTAGCCTCCCGAGTAGCTGGACTACAGGGGTCTACCACCATGACCAGCTATTTTAAAAATTTTTTGTAGAGATGGAGTCTCACTATATTACCCAGGCTGGTCTCAAACTCCTGGCCTTAAATAATCTTCCCATTTGGGCCTCGCAAAGTGCTAGGATAACAGGCATAAGCCACTGTGCCCTGCCACTGCTTACTTTTTAAAGGACACAAATAACCCAGCATAACCAGTTACATTTCCACCATTTGTAATTCATAAATCCACGGCAGCTCAGGGGTAGGAATGGTCATTTTTTTTGGGGGGGGGGGACGGACTGGATAAAGAACATTGCCTTGGTTTTAAAAGGCCTAAGAACTGCCAAAGCTTAAGAGAAATTCTTAGAAAAAATTGGCTTAAAACACTCTATTTTTTTTAAAAAACTAGCAAAAGTAACACGTGCATACCCAAAGGACAAAAAGCAGTTGATTAAATCTGTTCCATCAAGGAACCTCTCCAGAGACAGAGAAGTTAAATCTTCAAGTAGTGCTGCTGGCTTGGCAGGAGCTGGGAGGGTCAGGGAGCTGCTCCAGGGTTTTCTATCTGGAAAACTAGAACCAAAATGCCAAAGCTTCTGGAGCAGGACCAGCTCACTGAGTATAAACGGAGGAGTGAGGATGCTAAGAATCCCATGGCATATAATAGGAGAACATCTGACAGTCTGAGATGCTGAGCGTCTATTAACGTGAAGTGTTCGATTTTTGTCAGCTACAGTGTAAGATGCCTCAGACCAATGTTACCAGATTTCTCTATCTATAATAGCAACTTTGTAAATACAGAGATGTAAAACCTGGGAATGGTCCCAGTCAGCCATTCTCTCTGGCTGCTGATTGCCACATGCTGAGAGGGAGCTGCGTCCTGAGTCAGCTTTCCACGGATGAATGTTCAGCACCGTGTGTACCCTACTGCTCTTCACAACACCCTATATCCTACTGGCTAGAAGATGTTCCCTGTGGCACACAATCCCTGCCCTCACGGTCAGGGTCAGGGTCAGGTGCACCTGCTGCAGCTCAGACCTACCTCCGTGGGGTGCAGTCATCATGGGGCGGAATGATGACCACCTTCACTGTGACGGAGGTTCTCAGGAGGTCGATCATCTGCTCGTGGCTCAGGGTGGCCACTGCCACCTTGCAGATCTCCACCAGGCGGCTGCCCTGCCTCAGCCCTGCCTGCCAGGCATAGCCGTAGGGCTCCACATCTGCCACGATGCCCTCGTAGTTGACGTGGAAGCCAAGCTGTCCTAACCCATTTCTTCGCAGAGTCATCTCCACAGATTCACAACCTTTTGAAACAAACTGGACAAGGAAATAAAAGATACTGTGGTTTAATGCAACAGGGTATTAGCGGTGGACATGGAATTAGAAAAACACCGCAAGCAGGGTTATTGCTGAATGTCCTGCCGCCAGCTGAGGAGCAGCCTGGTTATTTCCCCTTCACTAGTCTCTATTCATTAGACCAAAAGGAACATATTTGTTGCATCCAAAAAGCTCAAAGCCTTCCCCAAAGTTACAAGGAAACCTCTAACAGTAACAGCAGGGAGCTGGCAGCAAAGAGAAACTGCACTCAGCTGCTCATTTTGCCTTTATAAAACGCAAGGTGGCAGATACTCAAGTCAGTCAAACTATTCTTTTAAACCCACCACCAGATAGGCCGGGCTGCAACACTGGGTCCCAGGAGATGGGTCTGCCCGCATTTGTTCTGCTACTCTTCCAAAATGTCATGGAAAACATAACCCAGAGATAAACTCTGCTTGCCTCACATATCAAGGGAGTTTACACAGGAGCTATAATAATGAAACAGTATAAGCTTCGGTAACTTGGCTTGAGTCTGCATCGAAAGCTTTATGAAAGAGAAATTGCATGTATATAAGCAGAAGGAAAAGCCTCACCTGCAACCTTCTGACAATCTCTTTGATATCCTCATTGCTAATGAAACTCTCTACCGAAATACATTCTCCTCGTTCGTAGAAGATTTTGAGGCCTGTGTCGGCTGAAGTCCATCCTATCACATCTCTGCAGGAACAGTTAAAAACCACGCTCTTTGTTTCCTGTTCAATGAGCACAATGAACTCATTGGAGATCCCTAAGAGGCAGTCCATCTCCATGGCTGTGTTGTAGTCTTTTGCCCGGACAGCCCACACGATGGCTCCCATGCTGCTGAGCTCAGCTCCCGGATACGGCTTAGACTTTTCTTTCTTCTTGGAGGCCAGAGAGATGAATGGAAACTTGCCAGAAGGGTCGATAGGGGTGTTGGTGACATTCTTTTCTGCCAGATCTTTTAGGTATTCCTGGCGGGTCCGAGTTGCCATGGCCCGGAACTTTTCTGATTTATGAGCAGCATTTTCTGCATTAATCACTTTGGCCAAAAGGAAGTCCCTGAACACATTCGACTTAGGGAAAGTGACCCCTTTAGGGATGGGAGGTCCAAAGGAAGGCACATCTCTGGACCTGGTGACGGCCACACTAAGAGAAAAAACAAAGACAAGAAAAGAGGCGGCATGTCCGCATGTCTCAGACTCACAGAGCAGGAATCAAGGACATTCGCACACAGATGAAGACACACCTCAGGAGCAAAGAGCTGCTCATCTTCCCCACAAGAAACGACGTACATTCGGCTTCGCACAAGCACACTTTCTCATTCAACCACATTGAGCATTCATAGAACATAAATTTTTTCCCAAGCCAAAAACCTGCATAAAAAAAAAGAGTGTTAACTTTCTTTTCTTTAACATATAGGAAACTTACTATAATTCCATGAGGAAATAGATTTACTGAGGTATTCTACATAAGACCCTTTTATTTTTTATTAAATCATAAACACACAGATCATGTATACATTGATGCATTTTGGGGGTACAATGTGATTTCATATAGAATTAGGAGCATTTACATCACGCTGGTTAATATATAGCTCATCTCATTTACTCAACTATTAAGTTAAGACATTTATACTCTATACTTAATGGATTCAATATGTACCCTTGCTTTATGCACCATAGGTGTGACCCCACCATTCACCCTCCCTCCATCTGACCTCCCTGCTGTCCCTTCCTCCTGCATCCTGGGCCATAGTTGTGATCTACTCTTCATAAGAAAGTGTGAGTGATTGTAAATTGGTTTCATAATAGTACTGAGTACATTGGATATTTTTTCTTCCATTCTTGAGATACTTTACTAAGTAGGATATGTTCCAGCTCCATCCATCTAAAAGTTAAAAGAGGTAAAGTCTCCATGTTTTTTAAAGCTGCAAAATATTCCACGGTATACATAAACCACAATTTGTTAATCCATTCATGGGTTGATGGGCACTTGGGCTTCTTCCATGACTTGGTTATTATGAATTGAGTTGCAATGAACAATCCCTTTTTTTTTTTTTAAGACAAAGTCTCACTCAGTTGCCCAGGAGTTAAGTGC
Source organism: Loris lydekkerianus (assembly GCA_963574355.1). Classification (NCBI taxonomy): domain Eukaryota; kingdom Metazoa; phylum Chordata; class Mammalia; order Primates; family Lorisidae; genus Loris; species Loris lydekkerianus. The sequence goes on from CAUYPK010017343.1 coordinate 4,069, forward strand.
TGTGGTGTCCCATAGCTCATAGCAACCTCAACTCCTGGCTCAAGTGAACCTCTTGTCTCAGCTTCCTGAGTAGCTGGGACTACAGGTGCCTGCCGCCCAGCTATTTTATTTACAGACAGAGTCTCGCTCTTGCTCAGAACTGGTCTTGCACTCATGAGCTCAGGTGATCCACTTGCGTTGGCCTCCTAGAGTGCTGGGACTATAGGCGTGAGCCACTGTGCCTGGCCTACATAAGACATTTTAAAAATCTACACATTGTTTCCAAGGGAAGTTACTATAATCACGTGACCTTTCATAATAAATACAGATTCTGGGAGAGCACAAATGTGTTCTCCATTCTAAACACGATGCCTGTTAGCTAGCTTACAATAAAAACACTAGAAGACACATAACATGAAAGTATATTAAATATGAAAATTAAATATTGGTTGGCCAAAGTGTAGGGCTTTGTACAACATGATTAAAGCAGCAGTTTAAGGTGAAATTTGGAATTTGAGTAACAGAATGACCTTTATATAATAGCAAAAAAAAAAAAAAAAAAAAAGTCATATTTTAAAATCGAGCTGTTCTTTGGTGGAAATTCTCTACTTTTTGGTTTTTTACTCTGAGAACCTATTTGAGGTTCTTTCCCCTTCTCTTAAGCAAGATGTAAGAAAGCTTTGTGCAGTTATTTCTTCCGCATAAAACAGGAGTAAGAAGAGGACTACATGCGCATCTGGGATAATACATTATTTTTAACCTCAAAAGAAATGATTTTTAAGTTTTCCTAAAGCAACAACAGAAATTCAATGGAAATGAAGCGCTGTGCGTTTTGTGCTATGTTCCAAGATTTCAACAGAGTCTGACATGGCTGGAAATGCTGATTTTAACACACCAAACATCCCTCCTTCCAAATTATTTAAAAGTAAGTAAATTACGCAATTGTTCTAATTATTAGAGGAGCAATGTAAAAATCTCTTTCTTCTGAACTCCCAGAAAAGACATCATCAGAGAGTATGTATCTCTCAAATAAAATTCAAGAACTCTGTTTCATTTTTTATTTTAAGCAGGCTTTGCCTTAAGATACTCAGCTTCACTTTTCAAAACATAATTATTTCTTGTGAAAATAGGATAAATATGGGCGGGCCCCATATGCCGGAGGTGGCAAATTCAAACCCAGCCCCGGTCAAAAACTGCAAAAAAAAAAAAAAAAAAGGATAAATAAATAAAAACAGCAAGCTTGGGATACAAATTATATTTCTGGTGAAACAGAAAATCTACATGTTATAAGATGTCATGTGGGCTGTTGGTTTTCACAAGCTTTTTTTTTTTTTTTTTTTGTAAAAAAAAGACTACCTAGTTCACGTCATGACAAAGAAGGCAAAGCAACGTTACATTTTCTAACTAGAGAAGAAAGAGAATCCACAAAAACTTCCATAAGCATTATGGCTTAATTATACCACTATGTATTAGAAAGGCAATTTTTCTTGTCTATTGTGAACTATCTGGCTTGAATGCTGACAGCTGTATAATTTTAATTTGATCAATTTTTTTTTTTCTTTTGAAGTCAAGCAAAAACTGCTGAAATCCAGATTCACTGGATTTTCTAAGAGGAATCCTATAAGGTCCCCAAAATACGTAATATCTTTCACATTAAAATTGGTGATTTATTTTCTTGCTAATTTCACTCAAATCATTATTCTTTCTCCGAAAACAGCTGTGGTTTTATTTTAAATAAGGAGAGGAGAATGACTGGGTGGGGGTGTAAATACGGCTATGAGCACCCTCCTGCCACATGCCCGTAAACTCAGTGGCTTTGTATAGATCTAAGCATTAATTGATATAATTTTAGACAAACATATACTGAAAACCTACCAATAATTAGAAGCATCTAGAATAAACCGTGAAGAAAAGAACTGGATCCTTAACATGTAATTATCAATGATTCACCGTGGAGGGAGGTAAATGATACAGACATTAAAATCAGCTTTTGCATCATCAGAAATAGAATCTTTACAGAAGAAGATGAGGAAGATGATACCCTCGAAAGCTTTTTTCAAAGAAAGGATTTTGTTTTGGAGAAATTTAACTTTCAAGGTTTCTACAAGGGTAAAAGCTCATTAATTTAAGTGCCACCAATTCTGAACTCTTGATAATAAGGCTTGGTTTAAGCCAAATAAGATATTTTGCCTCCTTAAAAAAACAAGCTTTCCTCAAATCTTTGCTATATATACAGATGGTGCCAAAAAAAGGTATACACATTTTAAGAAATGAAAAACTGTATTAAAATGGTAATAAGCTCGAGCTGCTAAGGTGCCAACTACATACACCAGAGCTGGCGAGTTCAAATCCAGCCCAGGTCTGCCAAACAGCAATGACAATTACAACCAAAAACATAGCCAGGTGTTGTAAAAAAAGATAATAATATATACCGATAATAAAAGATGGATACGGGTCATACTTGAGCACCTCTTGTGATTAATTAATGCAGAAGCTAAATGTGACCTGAGTGTTACAAACTTAATACAGTTTTTCCCTTTCTTGAAACCACTTTCTTACCACGTGTATACATTTTTGGTACCTTCTGCAGATATATTAATATCTACATAGTAGTTATAAACGGTTCTTGTTATTTTTAGAAGAAGATTCTAAAGGGCTCTCCCTTGGCTACATTGGTATTAGCCTACTTTGCAACACCCTATCTTTTTAGAAATAATACATTCTTTAAAATCTTAGCTATGTTTTATTTACCCAGCATTGCTGAGGAGCAGAATGCTCTGGTCAGGATGGCTATCTAGATGACAGAGGCAGAAACAGTTATGGAAGAGTTAGCATAGGAAGGGAGCTTGCAGAAGTCGGTGCTCCTCAAACTCTTCCAGTAAAATCTTAAATTTCACCTTCAAACTCACCTTGATCTTACACTTTCCCGAAAAATATTTTTGCTCATTTAAACATAAAAACATGTTCTCTTTCCAAAACTTTGAAGCACACAGAAGGGCCAAGAAGGTACCCTGTTGTTTATGCTGTGGCTTGACATATCCCTAACCTCCATTTGAATAGATGGTGCAAATTCCTTACTTCTCCAGGATATAGATACAGAGAAATAAAACAATTTGCCCAGAGTTGTTAAAGAGGGCCAGCCCTAGAATCTCAGCTTCTGGACAGCGGACAGAGTGCTCACAGATAAGACCACACTTATTCCCTCTGAGGAAATGTTCTGAAACCTTCCACTCTGAGGTGCTTGCTGAAAGGGGCCATCCACCTGAGTCACAGGGCTGAAGAGACCACCACAAGGCTGTCTTAGTTGATGTGGGATGTGTACCATTTGTTGGAACCAAAAAAGACCTTGGATGAAATAACAAGTGTTGGTATTCAAAGCTGATTTTAAGTTGATAGGTGGGAATGCTCCAGGGACGTATGAACATAAATCTCAATAGAAAAAAGGAATTTCAAAATTAAGACACTTAAACTTTGGAAACACCATGGAAATAGCAATAAACAACAATGCTCAGTCCCACAGTTAAAAGGAAGGTGACACAGAAAACAACAAAATGGCAGAGCAAAATTTCCCCTTCTTGGAGCCTGGATCAGAATGTTGGCTTGAGCAGCTCTCCAAGAAAGCAGAGCTGGGCAAAGGACTGGACATACTTGTCATTCCCTTTCTAATAGTACCATTCATCAGACACTCTCTGTGCACCTACTGCACTCTAAGTTCTGTGCTAACGTTGAGGATCAAGGGTAGTAAGTATGTCCAGGGCTCAGCTCCAAAAAATCAGACACACATTCTGGTGGGGGCTGTGCCAACGGGTGAAACACAGGGTGTGACTGGCAACACATCGAGAAGGCACTTTATCGAGTCCTGGGAGGCCACGGGAGCCTTCCACAGAAAAGCAAAGCAGAGATTCCTCAGAGGAAGGGGAGGGATGGGAGTGTGTGAGGAGCAGGAGGAGGGCAGGGCACACACGAGACCTGGGGAACGGTAAGCAGCTCCGTGAGAAGGGGGCAGGGTGGGCTTGGAAGCTGAGGGGCACAGACCTGAAGGACCCCAGGCAGTGGGCAAGGTTGGGGAGTCTGACCTTTTCCCTAAGTGGTTATAAACACAGAAAATGACATATTCAGATTTTTGTCTTAGTGAGGTCAGTTGCATTGGACAACAGGAATGCTGATTGATAATGGCTTGCAATAGAACCTTCTGAGAGAAATTTCTACCACTTGACCCGCTTTGATTTTTCTTCTCCTTCGCTGAAGCTTGCAAATGCTTTCCTTAAGGGAAGCAGATGAACGGGGACACTCATTGTGGACAGACCACACTTCCTTCCTGCCTACGAAGTACTTTCCTGAGGGGATTTTAAGCAGATGTCAAGCAACCTTCTCCTGCACAGAAAGGGCAATTTAAGATCTAAGAAGTTTAATAATCTGGTCTAATTCCAACTGCTTTTTGCACTACCTCATACTGTCTTTTACATTTATTACTTTTTTTGAGACAGAGTCTCAAGCTGTCGCCCTGGGTAGAGGGCTGTGGTGTCATAGGTCACAGCAACCTCCAACTCTTGGTCTCAAGAGCTCCTCTTGCCTCAGTTTTTCTATTTTTAGTAGACAGGGTCTTGTTTTTGCTCAGAAAGCTCAGGCTGGTCTCGATCTCGTGGGCTCAGCTATTCACCTGCCTCAGCCTCCCAGAGTGCTAGGGTTACAGGCCTGAGCCACCACACCTGGAGACATTTATTACAATTATTAGGTACAGAAACCCAAGAAAACTGACATATATTCCCACCTTCCTAAATACAGCTACTGACCACGATTTAACTTCTTGTTCTTTTTTTTTTTTTTTTTTTTAAAGACTCAGGGTCATTATTATAACCACTTATTACTATCTAAGTTTTAAAATTAATAGTAATTCTTTATTTTTTATCACAGGATGAGATGTTGATGTTCCAACTTCCAATTGTTTAAGATGTCCTTGGATTTTTAAAATAGTCTTTATGTCTAAATTAGGATCTAAATAAGGTCCAAAAATTGTAATTAAGTCACTTTTGCTTATTCCAGAGAGTCCCCTCCGCTTCTTTCATTCTTTTATGTCTTCTAATTTATTTGTTGAAGAAATTGGGTTATTTGTTGTACAGAGTTTTCCAGAGTTTTGCGAATTATGAACATGTTCTTCTATCTTTTAGAGTTCCTATAAATTGGCTTCTCTGGAGACTCAATCAGATTCACACTTAATTTTTTGGGGGGAAGAGGTAAGCCTAATTCCATCATGAGGTACATATTAATTTGTTTATATGGGATATTTGCAGCCTTTGATGATCAATGCCCAGATCCACTAATTCATTAGTTCAAAAATGGTGACATTCTACACTGTGTTTTACCGAGTTAAGTCCTGTAAAGGGGGGAGTGATGACGTATACACTAGTCACCCTGATACACAATTTCGCCTTCTATGATTTCAATTATCTGTGGTTATAGTACAGTAAGACATTTTTGGACAAAGAGAGACCACATTCACAAAATAAAATATAATGTTATAATCGTTCTATTCTATTATTATTAATTTCTTATCCTAATTTACAAATTAAACTATCATAGATTTGTATGTCCAGAAAAAAACACAACAAATATAGGATTTGTCGCTGTTGTTGTTGAGATGGTCTTGCTCTATTGCCCGAGTTAGAGTGTCATGGTTTCAGCCTAGCTCACAGCAACCTCCACCTTCTGGGCTCAAGCGATCCTCCTGCCTCAGCCTCCCAACTAGCTGGGACTACCTGCCTCGGTTTGGGGCATTCACTGGGGGGGGGAGGTCTCAGAATACATATCCCCTGCAAATAAAGGGGGGCCACTACCAAATGATTCCAGACTGCTATGCTTATTCCATTTGTATCTTTGACATAGTTTTTTCCATCTCCTCTCTCAGTAATCACATTCCAATGTTTTTAGCATATACTTGCCATTAACTGCTGCTTCGTTTTTTAGATTTTGTTGCTTCTAATTTGCTCCATCAACCAGGACTAGACAATTAGGCTCATTGCAATGATACAAATAAAATAATAGCCTGGAGAGCTCTCTTATCAGTCACAGGATAAGCTTTAGCACGCAGACTTAGGGACTGGTTTCTGCATTCTTGGTTCTGACATGACTATTGAAGGTTAACTGGCCTTTTTTCCCTGAATGTTCTAGTCCCCAGGGAGATACATAATATCACATTATTTTAGGACCTCATCTCTGGATCCATTATAGGGAGTTTTGTCTTTTTCTTCTATTACAAACTAAGGCCTACAATAGTGCCTAGATTATATAGCAGACCCTCCAGAGTTGACCACCTCCCTATATCAGCCACCTCCTTAAGTTGATCTGATTTTAAGGTCAGACATACACCCCATTTACATATCAGTGCCACAGACCTTGTTTCCTATATTGACCACCTCTGTACATTGACCAGTTTGTTACTGGTCTATGGGTGGTCACCTCAGAGGTTCTACTGTATATGATAAGGGCTGGATAAAGAACTTGTGAAAAATTTAAATGGACAGCAATAACCTCCAAGTTTATCTATATGTGTACGAATTACCCTGCATGGAGATATCAGATAAATGTTTTCTAAAATTCTATTCATATAGTGTTACTTTGATGGCCTGGCATTGCAAAAACCAAAGAATAGTTATCTTTCCTATATCAGTAACCTTCTCGTGGTGTTTCCACCCTGCTCTGGTCTCTGTTGATAGTACCAATGAGCACTGCTAGAATGATTTCTTCATCCCACTGAATTCCAGCCATTTGTGCTTTAACACACACCAAATCCCATCTTCTCAACTATCCTTATAAATTCAGCCTGTAACGACTCCACACTCTCTATACTGCTAGAGCAAGACACACCAAGGAATCTTTTCTACTTTCCACATTTCAGGTACCAGGTAGGTGTGTAAGTAAATAAATATATGAATGGTCATGGTGGAGAGAGATGGCACCAAGAGATTTTAAATGATAAAAAGCATTTAAACGACTGTAGCTACATCCCTTAGGGAAAGTTACATTTAGATAAAATGGGTATAAAGCAATACATCTCTAAACTTTCCCACCAAAGTACTCTTAATGAAAGATGCCTTTAAATTCACATCCCTCGTAGGAGAACAACTCACGGATATAGAAATTCTTTGAAGATCCATGTTTTATTTTAAAATTGATTCAAATGTTCCATTCTACTTTATAATACATTTATTTTCATAAGAACATAAACTACTCTCATCTCCCCCTTCAACATGAAAGGCTACAAGAGAGGCTACGAGGCTACAACCCTATTGATTCTGAGCCTTCAAAAACCTCTTGACATCATAGCCTACTCCAGGAAAGGTACCTACCTTGTTTGAGAAGAATGGAGAACAATTACCTAAAGCTTACAACAGGAGAAGGTCAACTACTTTATAATTTCTTGTGATCTCTTTGAGTAATGTTACAAGCTGATAGGTTCTCCTGGATTTATTACAGGCCAAATTACAGTTTAAAAGCTGAATGTTGGTCCTTCAAATAAGCTTGGCCAACTAGGAAATTCCACACCTGCCCATGTGTCAGGAGCAGGGAATCTCAGTGTCTTCCTCCCAATGTCACATGCTAAGGTTAAAGAGATGGGATTTCCAGGCAACAGACTAAAAAAAATAAAAAGAGGCAGCAAAAATCAATGGTTTCAGGGACGGAGGTGATAAGAATAAAAAAACAGGGGGGGAGATTAAAGATGGCGACCAAGTAACAGCTTCCCTACAACTGGGCACAGCGAGTCTGGGGAGACATGACTCCAGACATCTCTGGCCAGTGGGATCTGCCTATGATCATCCCTTTGAGGATACAGGGAGCCAGCAAGGGACTTCGGGACCCCAAGAGGAGGACAAAAACAGTGGAAAACTGGCAAACGGCTGTGTGTGTTCGATGGACCTAATTACGCCAGCAACTGTGAGTACAAGCAGCAGTGAGTCTGCAAACTGGAAAGGCCTTACATGTGAATTGTTTTGGTGTTCTTAGACTTGGCGCTCAGTTGAGCTTCCTTGGGGAGACCTTGAGCAGGAGTGTGGAGAACCTTGGGCATTGTCTGGGGCCCCAGACTGAGCCACTGAGCTGGGCACAGGAAGCCACTGTGTGAAAAAACTGCTCCAGCAAGCTCCGCCCTCAGGATCCCAGAGCAAGGATGGGGCGGGACAAAGTAACCTAGTGACTGAGCAGCGTAAAGGCCGGAAATGAGCTGCCTTACAGCCTTAATCCTTAGGGGCAGAGTGAGGTGGTTTTGGCACACTGGAGCCTTGGGCTGTTGCCGTGGGTACAGTGCCGTGACGTCACAGCTCATAGCAACCTCAAACTCCTGGGCTTGGCGCCGCCCAGACCTCCATAAGAGCTGTGCAGTGACCCTCGACCAGTGACCCACACCCACTGGGCCTCCACAATCCCTGACCAGGAACTGTGGGAGCCACACAACCCTGCGTCCCTCCTTCTGTGTCCTCCCAGCCTCTACACTAGCTCATTCATCTGGCCAGGGACTCTGGCAGCTGCGTGCCCTTAGGAGCCCTCCCTGCTTCTGCGCAGAGCCCTTCTCCTGGCCAGAGACTGCTGGAGCCTTGGGTTCACTGTGCCAAAGTCACTGGGCGCCAGGCACTCCCAGAACCGTGCGCACCAGCCCAAGCCCTGTTGCTGAATCTGGATGTGTCAAACACCGGAGCTGCTTCCACAACCAGTACTCCCTAGCTAGAGCAGCCCCAGAGGAACTACACAGGGTCATTCCCTACAAAGATCCATCAACAATAGAGTGAACCCGCTGGGGTCTAATCTTGGAGAGACACCTCCCCAACTCTGAGGACGGCCAGAGGCAACGGTGAAAAACAACCATAAGGCGAAATCAACAGAAAAATTCTGGCAATATGAATGATCAGAGTAGATCAACTCCACCAAGGATCAATGGGGCAGAAACAGCACAAGATCCCAGGCACAAACAAATAGCTGAGATGTCAGAAATTGAATTCAGGATCTGGATAGCAAATAAGATCGAACTAAAATTCCAAAAGTTATCTCAAGAATTCAATGGATTCAAATAGCAAATGACCAAAGATTTTGACACATTGAAACAAGAAGTTGTATTCCTCAAAGATCTGAGAAACACAGTAGAATCCCTCAGTAAAAGAATGGAGCAAGCAGAAGAAAGGATTTCTGACATTGAAGACAAAGCTTTCAAACGCTCCCAAACCCTCAAAGAGGAAGAGAAATGGAGAGCAAAAACAGACCACTCTCTCAGAGAGCTCTGGGATAATTCGAAGAAAACCAAAATTCGTCTTATATGGATCCCTGAAAGTGACGAAGTGGCTTCACAAGGCAAAGAGTCTCTTCTCCATGAGATTATGAAGGAGAACTTTCCAGATATGCCAAGGGATTCCGAAATTCAGATAGCAGTTTCAGAACTCCAGAATGACTCAACCCGAATAAGACATCCCCCAGACACATCATAATCAATTTCACTAAAGTTAATATGAAGGAGAAAATTCTGAAAGCTGCCAGACGAAAGAAAACCATTACTTACAAGGGGAAGAATATTAGAATAACTGCAGATCTCTCTGCTGAA
>CAUYPK010017344.1:0-73475 GCA_963574355.1 Loris lydekkerianus
ATGGAGTTAAATTGAAATCATTTCCACTTAGATCAGGAACCAGGCAAGGTTGCCCATTGTCTCCATTGCTCTTTAACATTGTAATGGAAGTTTTAGCCATTGCAATTAGGGAAGAAAAGGCGATCAAGGGTATCCACGTAGGGTCAGAAGAGATCAAACTTTCACTGTTCGCAGATGATGTGATCGTATACCTGGAAAACACTAGGGATTCTACTATAAAACTTTTTAGAAGTGATCAAGGAATGTCTTAGGCTACAAAATCAACACACATAAATCTGTAGCCTTTATATATACCAAAAATAACCAAGCTGAAAAAACAGTCAAGAACTCTATTCCTTTCACAGTAGTGCCAAAGAAGATGAAATATTTGGGAGTATACCTAACAAAGGATGTGAACAATCTCTACAAAGAGAACTATGAAACTCTAAGAAAAGAAATAGCTGAGGATATTAACAAATGGAAAAACATACCATGCTCATGGCTGGGAAGAATCAACATTGTTAAAATGTCTACACTACCCAAAGCAATATATAATTTTAATGCAATTCCTATTAAAGCTCCATTGTCATATTTTAAAGATCTTATAAAAATAATACTTCGTTTTATATGGAATCAGAAAAAACCTTGAATAGCCAAAACATTACTCAGCAATAAAAACACAGCAGGAAGAACCACGCTACCAGACCTGAGACTATACTATAAATCCATAGTGATCAAAACAGCATGGTATTGGCACAAAAACAGAGAAGCAGATGTCTGGAACAGAATAGAGAAGCAAGAGATGAATCCAGCTACTTACCGTTATTTGATCTTTGACAAGCCAATTAAAAACCCTATTTAACAAATGGTGCTGGGTGAACTGGCTGGCAACCTGTAGAAGATTGAAACTGGACCCACACCTTTCACCATTAACTAAGATAGACTCTCACTGGATAAAAGATTTAAACTGAAGACATGAAACTATAAAAATACTTGAAGAAAGTGCAGGGAAAACTGTTGAAGGAATCGGCCTGGGTGAATATTTTATGAGGAGGACTCCCCAGGCAATTGAAGCAGTATCAAAAATACACTACTGGGACCTATCAAACTAAAAGGCTTCTGCACAGCCAAGAACATAGAAAGTAAAGCAAGCAAAGAGCCCTCAGAATGCGAGAAAATATTTGCAGGTTATACCTCTGATAAAGGTCTAATAACCAGAATCCACAGAGAACTCAAACATATTAGCAAGAAAAGAACACATGATCCCATCTCAGGGTGGGCAAGGGACTAGAAGAGAAACGTCTTAAAGAAGACAGATGCACAATCTACAAACACATGAAAAAAAGCTCATCATTCTTAATCATCAGGGAAATGCAAATCAAAACTACTTTGAGATATCACCTAACCCCAGTAAGAGTAGCCCACATAACAAACTCCCAAAACCAGAAATGTTGGCGTGGATGTGGAGAAAAGGGCACACTTCTACACTGCTGGTGGGAATGCACACTAATACGTTCCTTCTGGAAGGATGTTTAGAGAATACTTAGAGACCTAAAAATAGACCTGCCATTCGATCCTATAATTCCTTTATTAGTTTTATACCCAGAAGACCAAAAATCACAATATAACAAAGACATCTATACCAGAATGTTTATTGCAGCCCAATTCATAATTGCTAAGTCACTGAAGAAGCCCAAGTGCCCATCGACCCACAAATGGACTAGCAAATTGTGGTACATGTATACCATGGAATATTATGCAGCCTTAAAGAAAGATGGAGACTTTACCCCTTTCATGTTTATATGGATGGAGCTGGAACTTATTCTTCTTAGCAAAGTATCTCGGGAATGGAAGAAAAAGTATCCAATGTACTCAGTCCTACTATGAAGCTAAATTATAGCTTTCACATGAAGGCTATTAATTGAACTATAGCAGAAGACTATGAGGAAAGGGCCAAGGAAGGGGAAGGGAGGGGGGAGGTTAAGGGGAAGGGAGGAGGGAGGTTATGGGGAAGGGTGGGAGGAGTTTACAAGAAGGGAGTGGGGGAGGTTATGGCGGAGGGAGGGTAATGGGTGGGGCCATACCTATGGTGCATCTTAGAATGGGTACAGGCGAAACTTACTAAAGGCAGAATATAAATGTCTACATACAATAACTAAGAAAATGCCACGAAAGCTACGTTGAACAGTTTGATGAGAATATTTCAGATTGTATATGAAACCAGCACATTGTACCCCTTGATTGCACTAATGTACACAACTATGATTTAACAATTAGAAAAAAAAACTCCATTTTAAGTCTAGGTTAGATTTCCATTAGACACATTGTTATAGAGAGCAAATTAAATTATATATACCTGTAAATTATGTTTACTTCAAAAATGTTATTTGTAAAGAGAAATATGTAATATAATTGTAGTGCTTATATGACAGGTCCCAAAATTTTGTCACAGACTCTCTAGCAGTTTCAAGATGTTCAACTTCAGTTAAATAATTCAGAGATATGAAAAAATGTCTATTTATTAGAGCTTTATTTCATTTTAAGGAACAGGGCCATGGTTTTCTTGATAGGTATTATCTTTAGAAATATTTTATATACAAACACACATATCCAGAGCAAAATTATATTTTAACCACCTAAAATAGGTAAAAAAAAAAAAAAAGTTTTCCTTAAACTCAAGTATATAAATACCACCAGTGTTTATTTTTCTATATTAATGTTTACATATGCTTAAATTATAGGTATTAATACATATATTATTCACAGGAAATAAAATATGAACAGAAATTATGTAAATTAATTATCCCACATTTTGCATTGACATGACACATCAAGAACCAATAGGATAATTCATGGTTGTCAGAGACTTAGATATACATGGTTGTAGCCTGGGCCAGAGCTGATCATTTTCTATTCTCTAGGACACAGACATTAAAATACAAAAATAGTGGGTGGTGCCTGTGGCTCAAAGGAGTAGGGTGCTGGCCCCATATGCCAAAGATGGCGGGTTCAAGCCCAGCCCTGGTCAAAAACTGCAAAAAAAACAAACAAACAACAACAAAAAAGAGTTTCAATACTCTTGTTCCTTCCAATTCCCACTAATGCTGATTTCAACCTTTAATGCTAAAACTCTATAAATTGTTGTAGCAAGAAAAATATTCCCATTTCCAAGTTTGTGAGGTTAGAAGCAGAAAATAGAAAATAGCCCCAGTGTGTGTAAAACTATTACTAAGTAAAATTAGCTGCATTAAAAGGAACGCTAATTTTTGTTTTTTAATTTTTTTTAATTTTTTTTTTTTTTTTTTTTTTTTTCGACAAAGGATAACATTTTCACACTTTTTATGGTTCCATGGCTTACAGCAACCTCAAACTCTTGGGCTCAAGTGATTCTTTTGCTCAGCCCCTCAGGTAGCTGGGACTACAAGGGCCCACCACACGCCCGGCTATCTTTCTTTCCTTTCTATCCTTCCTTTCCTTTCTTTCTTTCCTTTCCTTCCTTCCTTTCTTTCCTTTCCTTTCCTTCTTTTCCTTCCTTCCTTCCTTCCTTCCTTCCTTCCTTCCTTCCTTCCTTCCTTCCTTCCTTCCTTCCTTCTTTCTTTTCCTTCCTTCCTTCCTTCCTTTCTTTCTTCTTCTTTTTTTTTTTTTTAAAGACAGGGTTTTGCTCTTGCTCAGGCTGGTCTTAAACTCCTGAGCTGAAGCAATCCAGCTACCTTGGCCTCCCAGAAGGCTGGGATTACAGGAGTGAGCCACCATGTCCAGCTGTATAACTTTTCAAAACATACAGTCATAACAAAAACTTCTCAATACTTTAAACTATAGTAAAAACTCTCTAAGTTAACCACATGAGGGACTGTAGTAAATTGGTCAACATACAGCGGTGGTCACCATAGGAAACTAGACATTAGTGCATGTAATACGTGTCTGAGTCTATGGAAATTAGGTCAATTTAAGGAGGTAGTCAACTATGGAGGTTCTACTATATATAAAAGATGGAGTTCTCTTCAGCGTAATAAAGAGGAATTTTGTTTGGTATGTTCTTATGGTGTTTATTTTGCCCACTATTATCTTCTGAGAATACCTAAAAGCAAATTAAGAATGTTTCAGTTTTCTGTAAACAATAAATCTTCAAGGAATAGAACAAAATGTAATAACTAGAACAGTTAAGACAAGAAAAAGGTGTGGGTGTTCTGTGTAGGGGTTGAAAGGCAGAAGGTTTCAACTTCAATCTGAGGGTCTGGGTTATGTGCAGGTAATGAAAAATTAAACTGAGGTTATTAATGAGGACACGGTAAAAGAAATACTTTGGGTAGGCCCTAAAGGCTGTTGAAAACAAATTACTGGAGAATAGAGTAAGGTAATAAAAACTAGGGAATGAGGAATGAGGCAAGAATAATCAATCTATAAAGTAAAAAAGGTTTCCTTCCTGACCTCACTTGTTTTGTTTACTCACAATAAAAAAGCAGCAACACCGAACAGTAGAGAAAAGTGTATTTGAAAAGAATTCTTATTTTCTCCTTCAATCCATTTATCTCCCTTCACAGAAACTACAGTATTTTCTTCCATATATCCTCTATGATTGGATAGATATATCTAAAACCTGCCCATTAAAAAATAGTAGAATAGGATTACGCTTTCTTGTTTATAATCTGCTGGTCACAAATATGTTAGTTTTTGCCCATAGTATCTTAAAAATATCACTTAGCCAAAAAAAAAGTATCACCTAGCAACTGGACAACCATAGGTTTACTCTACGGGGTTCAGGGAACAGGAGAGCAAAGTACTTTCAGTGATATGAGGAAATGGAAATTAATCTTGAAAATCCTATTTTATTACTCATTAGGATTCTAGAAACAAAATTATGAGTTTAAGTTAAAAAAAAAAATTCTTCCCACAGTTGTTCTTCTATCTTTACAGCACTTTCTAAAGTCTTTTCTACCTCATTAACAAAACTAGCATTTGTCACAGAACATTCTTCTCCCCTGACCAAGCATGTCATGGAAAGTTTTAAAAACAGTTAAGATAGGTATTCTCACCGTGGGGTTCCTGGATGAGTGTCAAGGGATTGTTGAACAGATCAAAAACACAAACAAACTTAAGTATATATGCACTTTTATGGGAAGATGGTCTTTAGCATTAATAAATGAATGTTAAGAATTAGTGGTACATGAGTATGTTGGGAGACTGGAGGAAATGAAGATGATAATAAATAAAAAAATGAAGCTTATTTGCTGGTAAAATTATCTTCTGAGTACAATGCTCAATAATGTACATAATATTTTATCTTTTTCGGAGAAATGTTGACTTTGAGAACAAAGGGCAGTTTCACTAATAAGAGGGGCACTCGTATTAATCTACTCTCTATTTATTTCAGATTACCCAGATTTAATCTCTGATTTCCTCTGTAAAACATTCTGGCTTCTACTGAAGTGACAATAATCACAGACCATATCTATCATGGTTTGAAGTTGTATTAAACAACAGGAAAGGAAACTAAGTTCGAAAATCAGAAAATTAGTCAGGGTTAGTGAGGACATCGTGCTGTTGATGGGAATGTAAATTAGTATAGCAATTATAGAAAATATTGTAAAGGGTCCTCAAAAAATTTAAAATAGAACTATCATATATATGTTTTGGCAATCTCACACAACCAAAGAAAATGAAATCTGTATGTCAAAGATTTGCAGTCTCATATTTACTGCAGGAAGGGCCTTTGAGCTAACTTAGGTCAGTCAGTAGCCTCAGCTTGAGAGTCACAGCCACCATGGGCAGTCAGTCACAAGGGATTGAGAAGTTGCCATAGGCCAAGAAGCGGCCTCTGAGAAGGTATCAGAGGTCTGCAAGCTGAAGAACCAGGGGCTGAAACAGGTCAAAGCAGCTCAGGCTAAAATTGAATAATACCATCTTCAAAGGGAGAAAGAGCTCGAAAGCAAGGAAGTTGTGACCTTGAGATCCCACAGGTCAGAGCACTGAAGCAGAGGCGGCCCAAAAGATGAACATTCTCCAGATCTACTCCCATCAGAACAGAGATGAATTCTTGGATAATCTGGCCTTGTCTGAGATAATCTGGACAAAAATCCATGAAAACTACTGAATAAATGGATAGGAAAAGAAGAAAACAGTGCCTGTTCCATAGATTGGCATTTTAGATGCCCTCATGGAGTATGAAGCTCTAGCAAAGCTCGAGTTACAAAAGGCATTCAATTATTTCTGATAGGTACCTTCACTTTTGGGACGGTAGCAAATTTAGCTTCTTTGTACAGATTTAGAGGTCATGTAAAGATTTCATCATTTTGCCTGTTTTCTTAGAAATTTAATGGGTATACGTAATCTGTCTTCTTATGCCTTTTAGCTCAAGCACTATGGCTTTTTCTTTCTTAGATCTAATAAAACCAAACAAACAAATTTTTTAAAGAAAGGCAGGGATTAAGTAATTTTTTGCCCTAATGCTTTCTTGAAGGTCAGGGGCTTTATCAATGAAAAAGTAGTAAATAATTATTTGTAACCTAACTGAAGCCTGCCTAAAAGTAGTCCATTAGTGCTAATGGTTAGAACATGAATACCAGTATAATTGTTTGGGTAGCTTTTTAGTTTCTCTTAATCAAAATTGCTAGATAAAGTCCCAAATATTTCATCTTCTTTGGCACTACTGTGAATGCAATAGAGTCCTTAACTGTTTTTTCAACTTGACTATCATTGGTATATATAAAGGCTACCGATTTGCTGCTGGTGGAAATGCAAATTAATACATTCCTTTTGGAAAGATGTATGGAGAACACTTAGACATCTAAAAATAAATCTACCATTCAATCCTATAATTCCTCTACTAGGCATATACCCAGAAGACCAAAAATCTCACCATAACTAAGATATTTGTACTAGAATGTTTATTGTCCTATTCATAATTGCTAAATCATGGAAAAAACCCAAAAGCCCATCAATAAATTGTGGTATATGTATACCATGGAATATTATGCAGCCTTAAAGTAAGATGGAGACTTTACCTCTTTCATGTTTACGTGGATGGGGCTGGAACATATTCTTCTTAGTAAAGTATCTCAAGAATGGAAGAAAAAGTATCCAATGTACTCAGTCCTACTATAAAACTAATTTATGGCTTTCACATGAAAGCTATAACCCAGTTACAACCTAAGAATAGGGGGAAGGAGGAAAGGGAGAGGAGGGAGAGGGAGGAAGGCAGAAGGAGGGGGACTGGGGGGACTACACCTGCAGTGCATCTTACAAGGGTACATGTGAAACTTAGTAAATGTGGAATGTAAATGTCTTAGCACAATAACTAAGAAAATGCCAGGAAGGCTATGTTAACCAGAGTGATGAAAATGTGTCAAACAGTCTATGAAACTTGTGTATGGTGCCCCATGATCACATTAATGTACACAGCTATGATTTAATAATTAAAAAAAAAAGAAATCTGAAAATTTGATTATGACAGACAACAAAATTGGCAAAGATACATTTCACCCATTTGAATTTAAAACCTAATAAACACAAAGCATATACCACTTATAAGTGGGAGCTAAACAATGGGTATATATGGTCAGAAAGTGGAATAATGGACACTGGAAACTAAGTGGCGGGGAGAATGAGGAGGGATGAGGGATAAAAACTACCTATCAGGCAGAGTGTGCACTATTCTGGTAACACGTACAAAGACCTAACTTCAGATTATACAGTTCATCCATATAACAGAAACACTTGTACCTCCTAAATTCTATTCATAAAATACACTGAGTGAGAATATTTGTTCTGTGTATTCGCCAGATGATCATGGGTACGTTAATCTTTTAACCTTAATATGCCCGAGTTTCTTCACTCAATGTAGAGATAACATTACTCTTCCATGGTCATTGTCAGGATAAAATTAAAAGTATGTGTACAAATGCCTTATACAGTGTCTCCATACAACAAAGTACACCCATTGACTTCTGGGTTAATGAGGTCATCGAATGCTTCCAGGAGTTGGAGATGGATGATCGATGCCTGGTATACCAATCTAAACGAAGCATATATCTGTCCAGGAGGTTTCACAGTATAGGAGCCCCGATATTTTGGTTGGATTCTGATCAATCCAAAGGAAAAAAGCTTTTCAAGCATTCTACATAAGGAGACAATAGGTGGAGATCTATGACTTCTGAGACAAAACATTTGCATAAATAAAAAAAAAAACTTCAAGGCACTTAAAGTTTAGGGAAATAATCAGAAAAATCATTACAGGAGAATCATAAAATGTATGTTAGATATTCATTACATACAAGTATCATTTGTTACTAAATACACAAAACCTAGCTATAGATTTTTGTTGTTCCTTTATCCTTTACTATAGTGTAGCAATTCTTATAAAAATTTGGTATACCATTTTTTATCACTAGCACCTGCAAAGCAAGCAGAAACAACCAACCTATGATTTCATATTTCATATGGAGAGCAACAAAGTATTTATTGAACATCGATTCTGGGTCCAATTTTATGCTTGACACTATGAGAAAGGGCATTTGTATTAAAAAGTTTCTTCCCTTAAAAGTTATAATCTCCCTAGGAAAGCAAGGGACATACTTGAGATAGATAACAAAATAAGTCAGTAAATAAACAAACACTCAACTGAATGATATAAATAAGGTTAAAAATAAAAAATAAGAGGTTTTAACTATGCTCACAAATGTCTTTAATTATCTAGGTTATTCTGTTGTCAAACTCAGCAGAAATATTTGTCAGTTACCAAAAATATAAAAATGCTTACATATACATTTTTATATGTAACGAATAAAGCCCATGGGAGGATAAATATAAATTTCCTTCATGAACTCTAAGATTAGTAAGGCTTCCTACAAAAGTGATCTATCAAGTCAATACACAATGGATCAAATGATATATTTCTGTGGAACTCCCAGCCCAAAATAAAATTTCCTGAAAGTAACATGCCTAGAAAAAGAATGTACAAGTCACAGGGAGTGAAGAGGGACAGCTACTCAACATTAAAAGAGGAGAAAAAAAATAACAAGAATTGCTAAGTCACAAAATTAGCAGTGCTCATCTAAGCTCCAACCAGGGGAGAGTGCTGGTCCACAAACACTGACTATTCAGTCCCCTGAGGCCAGGATGCACCAGTTGGGAAATGGGTAAGTCAGACTCCCTCTTCTAAAGGAACTGGACAGTCAAATTACATAACTAACACCTCTGTCCTAATGTCCTACTTAAAAAAGAAAACTCTGAATTGCCATAATGCTTCTCTGATAATCTTCCAAGACAGAAAAATGCTAGAAAAAGGATCTTAGTAACCTGCCACATTTTAGTTGCAGTTCTCACAAGAGTAACTATAATAGGGAAATGTTTTCGAGCAATTACTATGAGCCATGAACTAATCACTTTAGCTGAATTATGTTTTTAAACTAACACAAGAACCCTGTGAGCCATGCACAGTTATTACCTTCATTTTTAAGATGAGGAAACAGAGGGACAGAGAGGTCTAAGATTGCTCAAGATAACACAGTCAGTAAGACCCTGAGATAAGTGGGATCTGGCCCCAGGCAGTCTGACTCCAGTGAGTAGAGTATGGCATTACACTGTTTCTTACACTAACATATCAATTAACATTATACTATTATTGTATTTTTGTTGGCCAGTCATCCTCTTCCGGGTGGAACCTGATCACTAAATGATATTTCTTTTTACTTTTCTGTACAGATACACTCTCCTAAAGTCCATGTATTCTCATCTATATCTATATTTATAGGATGTACATAAAATATAATACTCTGAAATAAGAGAGATTTTATTTTAAATAAACACATATTTTGGCAGTAAAAGATCAGTGAGTTGTATAAAAAAAGATGCTGTTTCCTGATATAAACACATCACAGGCAGTAATCTATAACATATTAGCATTAGAATTATTTTTACTGTGAATAAGGCCAACAAAGCCTAACACATTATTACTCAGAAATAAATCCTTCTAAAGTTGCTAAATGATGCATAGTCATTATTTTTCAGTTTTCCTATTAGTGATATATCATAGTTTTTTACTGCATTACAAATTTTTATATTTTTTAAACCTTTTTTTTTTTTTTTTTTGTACAAGTTCTTAGAAAAGATCCTAGAATATAACTATTTTATTCTACCCTAAAGAACATAAGCTTTTTTGCGTGGTCAGAAGTCAAAAATGAAAAAAAATAATCTCTCTTTAGCTCAATTGCTCTTTAAAAACCCTTTTCAATTTTGAAATGTCACACATTCTTAGGTCTGTTTCCTGAAAAAAAAAAAAATATGCAGAAAGTTGGCATCATCATTTAAACCAGCTCGCAATTTGTTTTCATGAAAGTGCACAGCCTGGGTAGAAAATCAAACATCGAGAGGCAGGTTGTGTTGTTTCCCACTGGCTTACTGAGTTCCTCATGTAAAAAAGGACATGGCAAAAGGTTGGACACCCACTATCAGAGGCCCAACAACAGATGGACTAACTAAGAATTAGCACTGATGCCAAAACATGGAAATGTCAAAATAAAATTAAATAATATGCACAGGTTGAGAAACATGGGGAAAAATATGAGTGAAAATCGGAACCTAAATTAAGAATCCATGTTAAAAATGTACTTTCAATTCCTATAAGAATTCAGTGCATGTGTTATAACAGAAAGAATAAAGAGGGTTGTTTATTTTTTGATAGTTCTAAATGACTGTCATTGCACCCTCAGGATGATTTAGGAATCAATGTTAGGAAGATGATATAGAGGCCATTGAAGATTCTTCTGATCATGGCTACAAATGAAGGTTAATGTTTAGACAATTGGTAGGGTTGGGAGAGGCATCTCCTATAGCATGTAGACATGATGTTTGAGAAATGGGTGTAGTATGGAGAATCTCGAATGCTAGGCTCGTGAATGTGGAAGTCATTCTAAAGCAAGAGCAAAATCACTGGAGTATTCTGAGTAGAAAAGTCTAATTGTGGCATGGAGAAAGTAAATATTGCAAAAATTCTAAGTATTATGCAGAACAGATTGAAATGGAAAGAATGTAGGCTGGGTATTGGTTTAAACTGAAAAGTATGCTAGATATTGGGAGGCCTGCAAAAAGTCTACATGTCGACTTTCCCTTCATCTGTATGAAGAACTCAGCCAGCCCCTAGGACAGAGAACAGAACCAAGGATGATTCAAGTGCCTTACTTATTCAATTAAACCCTATCAGGAGTGCTTAGCCCTCATTTGAGAATGGTTTAAAGTGGGTAAAGGGGGAAATGGGCTTTCTTTGTAAATAAACTATGGCTCTATGAAAGATCAGAGGAAACTAGAAAGGTGAAAAATCTTTCTAGAGACTCAGATACGCAAAAGAACTTTGAAAACGATTTACTGTGAGCCTTTCAGTTATTTTGACGTAGAGTTGACTATTATAACTCAATAAATCTATTAGTGGAACAACAACAAGAAAAAACAATTTACTAATGAACTGACAAAAAATAATTAGAAAATATTTGCTGATTTTAATATGACGTTGAAAGAATGCTTTAGATTAGATGTCCCCAAACTTTTTGCACCAGCAGTCTGGTTTCATGGAAGACAATTTTCCCATGAAGGTAGAGGATAGGGAGGAGAGGATAGGAGGTGGAGCTAAGAAATGATGTGTGATGCAAGCTTGGGGAATAGCTGTAAGGGCTGTAAATACAGACGAAGCTTCCCTTGCTCTCTTACTGCCTGTTGCCCAGATGCTGTGTGCTCCCTCCTGCTGAATGCTCCCCTCCTGCTGAGTGCTCCCCTCCTTCTGTGTTCTCCTCCTGCTGAGTGCTCCCCTCCTGCTTTGTGCCCCCTCCTGCTGAGTGCTCCCCTCCTGTTGGGTGCTCCTCTCCTGCTGGGTGCTCCCCTCCTGCTGGGTTCTCCTCTACTGCTGAGTGTTCCTCTCCTGTTGTGTGTTCTGATTCCTAATAGGCCACAGACTTGAGCCCTTTTGTCATCAGGGAACTGTTTCATGGAGGACAATTGTCACTGAAGTGAGTGGAGATGGGACAGAGGTGGATGTTAGGCAGTGATGCTGTGTGGCTGAGTTTCTAACAGACCATGAACCATGATGGTCTGCAGCAGGGGGTAGTGAGAACTGCAGCTTTAGATGAATTAGGAGCAAGAAAACCTGGAAATAAAAGTACTTCTTCTATAAGATGATGAAGATAGGTAAGAAAAAGAAGAATTAAAGATACATTAATAATCCATTCAGAGAATTAAACTCCATATTAATATTAGAAGAGAACAGGATAAACATTTTAAAAAAATGTGTTTTGAAAAGTTTACCAGGATGCACGTGAATGGAACAGAATGAAGGACACGTGATGAAGGAACATTCTTGAGAGAAAAACCAGGATACCCAGAACAGGAGTAACGATCAAGGACACACGGACCAGCACCTTTTCCAAACAGAAAAAGAACCAGATTGTGGAGCACACATAGGTTCAGTAGACTGTAAGAAAAATGCAAAGAGGTAAACCTAGATTTACTATTTTAGGATTGCTGTTAAAGCATCCTTTTCTCCTGGAGACATTACAATATATTTAACATATACACAATCACAAAATCAGATTACTCTTCTGCATCGGAAATATTAGAAAAAATTTTTTATGTATTTTCAGAAAAAGAAATGTTTAAAAACAAGTTATAGTTTCTGTATAATGGCAGGGAAATACAGTATGAAACATGAAATATAAAGTTATGCTGTAATTAACAATAAGATTTTCATGAAAAATCAGTTTAACATACTTTGAATGGATAAGAAATTTAAAAGAAAGGAAAAAACCCAGAATAGTAATTAATTTAATTCTCTCTTTATAAAATCACAGCTACTGAAACACCCCCAAACACACAATTGTGTAGAGAAGAATTACTTACAAAAAGTTAAATTGGAAACAAGCCACATATTCCACAATAACATGTCACATACTGACATACAGTTTAGGTATAAAAATGTTTACAAAATGATTTTAAGGCCACAGAAAATGTTTACCACACAATTCTATTAAGTGAAAAATACAAAATATAAACATGTATAAAAATTAATGAATATAAACATAGTATCAGATTAATTAAATGTGTAGAATAAAGAAAATAAAAGAGTAGTTTTTCTTCAGGGAAACAGAATACATTGTATGGCTTTGTTTTGTTATTTTAAACAATTTTTGCATTTCTTAAATTTTCTATAACAAGTACTAGTATAACCAGGAAAAAAAAAGAGATAAAATAATTTCAAATTTTAGTATTCTGTTGAAAGAATTTATACATTTTGTCTGGGATACATCTGACAAAATTACATTATTTTGGAATGGTCTTGATGGTTAGATTAAAATTATTATAAAGCCCATATATATTAGAGATCTAAAAATCATACTTTAAATTTGAATATATTAAATTAAATTTTAGGAAAAATACTAATTTCTTTTTAATTTCAGGGAGGAATTATACTGTACTTTGACCTAGAGAATTATTATTTGCTTTGACTTTTATATAAACATTTTCTAAACTCAATTTGGAAGCTTAAAATTAAGGAAATAATGGGAATTGACAGCAAACTTAAAAGTATACCATATTTTAAACATTGCTTTCTTTATCATTTTGTTAGATGATATATTATAGGAAAACTGCATTTAAGTATTTGATTTATGCAGAAACAAAATCTTTGGAAGGTGACATAATTGAGGTGATAGTCAAAGGTGCATGCCAGCACACACTGTGGTCGGTACACAAGAGCTTCCTGTTTACAATCTTTTATGAGGACTACTTAATATAGTATCCAGAAATGTTCCTGAAGTAGATACATTTATACATGCACGAATAAACGAGTGAATGAATAAGTGAATGAAACTGTCAATGTAAATTTTGTGAACTGCTAAAAAAACCTTAAAGAATTTTTAGTTCCCCCAATATGTGTGTTTTGCCTTGCTTGTAAATGGCATAACTATTTTAGTTTCAGTCGACCAAATGAATTTTCTTTTTGGTGGTGGAGTAAGGCAGAGAGAGGAGTAGGAATAACAAACTAATTTCATTAGTTTTAATTTTGAACCTATTTAGGTAAAAACTATGTAAAGCCTATGTTTTATAATCCAACATATTGCATTTTGGTTACTGTACACTGTGGTCTTCCAATCATGAATGTTTAACCAGAAGATGAGTTTATAAAGGAAAG
Source organism: Loris lydekkerianus (assembly GCA_963574355.1). Lineage (NCBI taxonomy): Eukaryota > Metazoa > Chordata > Mammalia > Primates > Lorisidae > Loris > Loris lydekkerianus. The sequence continues at coordinate 14,150 of CAUYPK010017344.1, forward strand.
ACAAAAATAATATAAAATTATAAATGCAATATCCTCATATCCTCAATTGGTACATTTTCAATGGTCAGACTTATCGTACTATAAGTAGTTAGTTATGTGATGCGGAGAGTTCCAGGCAAGTCTTTGAGGTCACAGAAGAGACTCTCAACTAACATTAGCCACAAAAACAAAAATCCCATAATGTATGAGAGGCTGTTTCTCATTTTTAATGCAAACATAATTTCCTTTGCATTAGGTGTTAAGTTTCCTTCATTACTCTTTATCTCTATGAAGCAGCGTGTTATTTTTCTTACATCTCAAATAACTACTTCCACAGAACATATTATAGCTAGAAAATCGGTCAGTCTCTAGAGCAAAGACTGAAGAAGTGCCAAAAAAACTCATTAAATACCAGAAAGACTCAATATCTTAATTCAAAAGAGGTAGAGAACTCTGGGCACAACAATTCACCCCCGTAATTCCAGGACTTGGGGAGGCCAATGCAAGAAGATCATGTAAGCCTAGAAGCTTGAAGCAAGCCTGAGCAACATAGTGAGACCCCATTTCCACAAAAATTAAAAAAAAAAAAAAAAAAAAAAAAAAAAATGCCAGGGTGGTGGTGTGTGCTTGTGGTCCTAACTACTTGGGAGGCTGAGGGAGTGAAATCCCTTAAGCACAGAAGTTTCAGGCTGTAGTGTACTACGATATCACCACTGGACTCCAGTGGCTCAAAGGAATAGGGTGCCAGCCCTGTATGTCGGAGGTGGTCGGTTCAAACCCAGCCCCAGCCAAAAACTGCCAAAAAAAAAAAAAGAGAGAGAGAGAGAAGAAAAAGAAAAAAAGGCAGAGAAAAGAAGCACTTGAGAATGACTCTCAAAGCATTTCAAAGTCACTCTCAGTTAAATGTGCTTAGAAGATATGTGGTCCTCAGGAGTAAAAGTGAAATCTTCTAAATGAGAAGAATGCAATAGTTTTGATTTCAGGTCCCCTTTGTAGTTAGATGGATGTGAACCTTTTATTAGACTACCTAAACTAACCTAGATGATGTATCTGACTTTAAACAAATTGGAAAGCATTAATACCTCTCTTCACACAAAATTAGTAAACAAATGGAGCACATCTAAAGAAGGCCTTTAATCACTTGGATCTAGTTGGATCGCTAAGTGCTTATGTTATTGACAGCTTTGAGAGAAGTCAGCTCTGTGTGTTGACGCATGCTGTGACTTCTCATCTTTCAGGGCGATGTAGAATTCACTGGCACTGGATGAAGTTTACATCATTTGATTTACCTTTACTAATGTTATAATGACTATAATGTCTTGAATATATTCCCTTCAAAATTCAAGAATTGAAACTTAATTCTTATTGTGGTTGTATTAAGAGGTGGGATTTGGGGGAAATGATTAAGTCATGAGGAATACACCTTCATGAATGGATTCATGTCTTATAAAATGGCTTAAGGGTACTAGCTCTGGTTCTTTTTTCTCTTTGGTTGTTTCACCAACTGAGGACACAGTATTTGTCTATTTTGCCTGTCTACTTTTCTGTCACATGAGCATCAGCAAGAAAGTCTTCCCAGACAACTACTGCCAAAGTCTTCTGAAAGTATAAGAAATGAACTTCTGTTTTTTATAAATTACTTGGGTTGTAGAATTTTATTATAGCACCAGTAACAAATTAAGACAGTGATGATGACATTTAACAAGAGCTATCAGAGTCTGAAACCATTTACCAGAGAGTTCTATATCTAAATTGTAATTTTCCCATTTATTAGCAATGGATTTTATGCATGTTATATAAAGTTTATCATTATTAGTTTTCTTATTTATAAAATGGAGGTTAAAAAGGAGTTATTTCTTAAATGTAAAGAATGAAATGAGCAAACATCCTGGAAGCACCTAGCTCGTTGTTACATTATGAATTCAACTGAGGTTGCTTCTCTGTTCTTTCTTCCTCTCTCCCACATGCATTTCTTGATGTGATTACCACACTATAGAAATATAAGCACATTTTGGTATATCTGAAGTGAGACCAACAAGCCTTAAAACAAAGTAAAATACTGTTATGATTAAGAAGAAGAGGTTGGGATAGTGGCTCACACCTGTAATCTCAGGACTTTGGGAGGCTGAGGCAGGAGGATTGCTTGAGCCCAGTTGAAGGTTGCAATAATCTATATCAGGTCACTGCAATCCAGTCTGGGCAACAGAGAAAGATCCTGTCTCCAAATTAAAAAAAAAGATTAATGGTTTAATTTTAGGGTAGTTCATTGTGTATGATATATTTTATTTAATCTGCCCACAAAGAGTTCTTATACAAAGCTTGAATTATATTCTTAACCACAAGAAAAAGATAAGGGAAAATAGAATATATTTTATAAAAATTTCCTGAAGACTGGTCAGGAATTAATAGTGTATAAAGTTGCTTATACACTATTGTGTATAATTCTTACACTATTGTAAGAATTCTAACAACTGTATATAACCTAACTTTACAAAAATTTGTCTATGCTGTGGTCTGAGTATTTGTGTCCCTCCAAAATTCATATGTGGTAATCTAACCCCAAAGTGTGTTGGTAGTAAAAGGTGAGGTCTTTGGGAGCTAATTAAGTGATGATGAAGAAGCCCTTGTGAATGAGATTTGTGTGCCCTTATGAATGAGGCCTGAAGGAAGGTTCTGCCACGTGAAGACTCATAGAAGGTACCATCTGTGAGAAACAGGCCCAGGCCCACAAGACACCGGAGCTGCTGGTGCTTCGAACTTAAGATTTCCCAGCCCCCAGAACCGTGAGCAATAAATTCTTTTGTTTATAAATTACTCAGTACAAAATATCTTGTTATAGCAGCCCCAAGGGGTAAGAAAGTATATAAAACTATATTTATCCTGTAAGTACATACTTATAAATTATATTTGTAATTATTTAATTCAAAATGACTTATGAAAGGTAGCTGGAAAAATGGTGGCAATGTTGTAAAAAATCAAAAATTACCAGGATACTGTTCCTCAGGATCAGCTAAGAGTCTTCACTGGAAGACCATAGGATTGTTTTAAGAGTCATCACCTAACATTGTTGTCAAATTCTGTCTCTATAAATATGAAAATGATAGAGTAGGCAAACAATAAATATGACTTAGATAAATGGAACAAATAATCTATAAGATTTCATATTTTTTTTCAAAATGGACATAACCATCTTTTAGATTTATAGAGTAGAAACCATTTTAGCTGAAGGCCTTTTTCAAGTCTATATTGAATGAGTTCTTTAATTTAAAAAAGGTTGTAGCACATTTCTTTGCCTTATGTAACAAACACACAATAGCTCCTAAGTGCCTCTGACATGAAAAAACTTCAGGCTATCTAAAAACCTGAATGTATGAGATAAAGAATGTTTTTTAACTTATTTGTTCCCTAAAAACTTTTATAGACAAAATTTGAAAAACAGAAAGATAACTTGAGATCTTACTATGCTCTTAGACACATGACCCTATTTTTATCTGTATGGTGGGAGATAAACATCATTTATAAATGTACATAATAAATCTTCAAAAAAACCTGTTACTATTAGATATTTTTACCTGAAAATTTACTATTACAAAACATGCAAAATTTTAAACATGAATTATTTATGCCATGTAAAAGCTGATAGTATATAGTAAAATTAATTTGTGATTTCCAAATCTATTCATTTGTTAATTTTGCAGATAATGTAAAAATCATAGTTGTATGCATATAATACACAATTATTCCTAAAAGCAAGATACTTACAATGACTCTGACAATATGATAGTCCTGAAACAATTTGAGCTGAACATCTAGGAGAGTTGTTGAAGATACATTTAGAATTTGATCAAGTATTCTAACAGTTTCCCCTGCTTATCCAGGCATACACACACACTTTCTTCTACCTGAAATACGATGTACATCGCCAAGTATGTGACATTCTGAATGGGAATTAGAAAACCACATAATATGTTATATATGACTTGAAAACTGATTACTATGTAAAAAACTCACAACTATTTAAAAATTGCAAGTGCTAATCTCTAAGTGCTTTGGCAGAAAAGAATGTGCTCCTGAGAATCAAGGCAAATGAAAATTGATAATCTTTTTATCCATGGTATCTTTACTTGCCAACATCAACCAAGAAAGATAAGAAAAGATATGAAAAGAGAAAAAGAAATTGAACATGTTATGTCTGGGTACCATGATCAAGGAAGGCTCAAGACTAAGATAAAATTTAATATTTTGTTAAATAATATTAAGTAAATAGGTCTTACGCCAGAGTAGTACAAGTGGGGAGCTAAACTAATAACTAATGCTGTTAATAGTAGACACAATGATGTCTTGGAAATCTTACAGTTTTCCAAAAAATTTTGAAATTCCAATAACCATTCCTGGAAACTTTATTTTCTGGAATTCATACCAAACAGAACAGCTGCCTCTTGAGTAATTCCTGACAGATGACTCACCTTGGCCAATCTGTTACTCAGTGATTACTTATTGCATACTGGCTTTGGGCCTGTCACCATGTTAGGTACCAATGATACACACTCAAGATAAGAAAAGGATCAGCTCAGCTTGAAGGGCCTTATAAGTGATGGGGGGAGATGGACATTTAAAACACTCCTACAGTCTGAGAAGCACAACACCTGGGATCTGCTCAGTATGCTGTGTATAGAGCTGAGAGCTATAAATCATTAATCTTGTCTGAATAAAAAATCACTCTATGCAGAATGTACTTTTGATCTGGGACTAGAAAAAAAATGCTAGTATTTCATCAAAATGAGAAAAGTACATACATCTTTTCTCATCATATATACTGAAAAGTATGTATCAGCTCTTTTGCTAATTTGCTATGGGATCTTTAAAATTCACTTAGCTCCTTTGAGCTGCAACATTCATATTCCTGATGAATCAGAATTACTCTAACAATACAGTTATTTTGAGAAAAATAACTTGAAAGGGCCTTGTAGATTTATAGCTCATAGTATATCAATTTTACAATCTCTGATCAGTTGAAATTCATAGACATGTTACACTCATGTTCCAAATGTTTACTTCATACCACTCTATTAGAAATAGGTAACTATGCTAACTGTACTCTTCTCTCAGCAGCCCTGAGTGCTGAGCATGGAAACATATGCTTTACTAACAGACTGAAAGGATTTTAACAGTTCATAAACAATTGGTTTAAAGATCTTGGGACATTTTACATTAAAAGCAAAAGCTATCATTTTACATTCTGTTCCAGGTATGCTTCTGTGTTAGCTTCTAAATCCTGGGTTCCATATGGCTATAATGTTATATTCTCATTGATAAAGTACAATTTACAAAAAGAAAGGCAATGATAAAAGTAGGATAGAGTCTCTGAACAAATGCAAAGTCATTCTGAATAGTCTTCAGAATCAGATTCTAAACGAACCTGTGAAGACTATTTTTCTTCTCTAAGGATCACCAAGAAATTAGGTAAGGAATAAAAATCTATACCCAGAAGTGAAGCTTCAAGGAAATCCCCCCCCTTTCCCCTCTTCTCCCCTCCCTCTCCTCTCCCCTCCCTCTCTCTCCCTCCTCTCTCTCTCACACACACACACACACATACACACACGCACGCACGCAAACCCACACAAATGCTGACCCATATATCTGACTAGCTAGAAAAAATAAGTCCTCCAAAGAAAGATAATCACTAACATTAAATAGGCTTAAGATCACATTTTATATAATCTTCTCAATAATTCCTTTTACTTGACTCACCCTGTCCATCCTTCCCCTGATATGTCACTCTGCTAAAATCCTAGGCTTTTTCTCATTGCATTTGATTAGCTACTTTATTCAATTTACCTGTGGTTTTTCTGTGGCTCTCAAACCACTATGAGGTTTCTACTTCAATTTTTTTCTTACATACTAAAATTGATACTGTCATCATAAGATGTGAGTAAAGTAGAACTAAAGTTTAACTTCCTAGACCCTGTCCCTGGCATCCGTGCGCCTGCCAACCATTCCCTCCCATGCCTCTTTCCATCTGGATTCTATTTTCACTGGACAACTCTTACCTCTTAAGGTCTCCCTGAGTCTCACAGCACACACATTCATCATCCTTTGAGTAGTGCACACTTCACCAGGACTCCCTCAAACTCTATTCCCCTTCCCCTTTTGATGCAAAATCACAAGCCTCCCTTAGCTCTCTCTCTTCACGCTGGCTAAACTTTCATTCTCCATCTGCTCCTCTTCCTTCTTTCTACTTTTAAAATTAATGTTCTCTAAGATTTTATCCTTTTGTTTTTCTTTTCATTTGTATCCTGAGCTGAAATATCTCCTGAATTCCACACATAATTTCTGGTTTTATTCGATAGAATTTCCTGAGGGTCTGCTAGTAATTTTTAATTCCATGTCCACAATGAAATGCTTTTCATTTATGGTGCCACCATTTTCCAATGTACCCAGCCATGAAACGTCGGTATTGTTTACAACTACTCCTTTTCCTTTACACCCCACATTCAAAAATCTAGAGTTGAATCACGAAGTGTTTTAATACCTGTAATACTCCAAATGCCTGAGATGCAGGTGGGTGACAATGAGGCACAGGGTTAAAGGCAATAGGACAGATTTGATTAAGAATATAGTCTAACTTCTCACTAGGTATTTGACTGCTGCAGCCTATTTCCTTATCCAGAAAATTATAGTTATGATATTACCAAATATTTTATTATAAAATTTAAATACAATAACATTTGGAAATTTTAATGCAATAAGACATTGCTAATTGTATTCAATTATCTCTTATTATCTCTTATTATCAAGCCATTTCTCTATGTAGCTATTTAAGTTTTACCCATAAGGTCCTCTCTATGCACAAATGTACCTGGTTTTTCTTTGCCCTAGAATATCCTCCTGTCATACACAACTTAGATGTTACCCATCATTTTGATGTCCATCTTTTAAAATATATATTTAAGTGAAAATGTATTCATATAGATATATATGAGCTAAGTATACTTTGGGAAAGGCTTATAAAGAAGGATTGGGGGGGAGTTGGTTTTTATTTTAAGGAAATAAATATGCTAAGGTTCCCTTTAAAATAATTTTTTTAAGTAAAGTGCTTCATGACCGTAGAAAAGTGCTTATGCTTCATGACTGTACAAAATAACTCTATTCCCCAACCTACTACAGAACCAAAATGTCAAGGTAACCTCCTAAGTTAAACATACCTGGCAATTCTTAACTACTTTGCAAAGAGACTAAGGAGGTAGGTAAGAAAGTGAGGATTTTCTAGCTTCCAAATATTCAGGCAGAAAATGAAAGCCATCAGCTACAGAGTTAGTTATAGCAAACAACTATGCTTTTCCATACGAGGTACTACACATAATTAATTTACACACCACAGTTCCACATTCAACCAGTGAGTTCTGTTTAACCATTACAAACTATTAGGTCATGCCAAATGGTTTTAGACAAGTAATTGCAGATACAACAATATAAATGTTGATTTCCTAGATTTGACAACTGCTACAAGAGTTTCCAGAACTACATTAGATACTAATGATAATTTTCAAGTGTGTGTCTGGGCATAACAAATCCTGCAGAAGCCTCAGCCTCTGTAATATCAACGTAGGTTAACAGCTTTATAAATCATAAACAGTAAGTTAACATGGGACAATGTAAGAAAAAGTCTCTTCAGGTGGCATCCACGTTCTTACAGGCTTCTTCAATGAGCGTTACCATGTTCTTAATCTGGGAGGAATTATGAAGAGCATCCAAGTCCTTTAGAAGAGCATTCTGGTTTGGAATTAGAGTTGAAATGTCCTACTGAAGTGTGGGTGCTTTGAGACCTTTCTGAGAAAGTTCTGGCAGAGAGAGTATGCTCCTACTGTCCATGTGAACCACCTGTTTTAGTGTCTTCTCTTCCTCTTCTACCTCACTAGCCAGAATTTCAATTTTGCTCTTTAGGCTCTGAGTATTCTTAGTCATCAATTCTTCAGTCTCGACCATTTTTTCTATTTCTTCCTGCAGTAATGCCAGACCTCCTTTATTAGCTCGCTCCTGTAATTCCACATTCAGTAGACTTGACCTATGAGTCAAATCTGTCGGCTCTTTAGGAGGGACTTTCAGGGTTTCCCAAAGTTGTAGCAATCTTTTCTTCAGCAAGTTCGGATGATACGGCATTTCTTCTTTTTCTCTACTACTATTACCCCAAATTGTTATTATTACTGATTCCATTATTGTTTACAAATGCTCTCTGCTACTGTTTGATGGAGGTTGCCAGTTTTTTCTGTTGTTGGGTGCTATCTTTATCTGTTTCATGTTAGGATACTCTTTGTCCTTCAGAAGACAGATGCTTTGAATGATTTTTACTTCTTTTTCCTGTGTTTCGAACCTTTTTCTCTGACTTCTCTTCATCATCATCAGTTTTTCTTTTTCAATTTCTTTTTAACTGTTGAGACTTTTTCTTGGAAACATGTGATTTTCCACGCATTTTGATCAGCTTGATGAAACTGGTGGAAATCAAGTATCTCAATCAAGACCTCCCTGTGAACATAAGAGATGAGCATAATGTCACGGAATTCTAGGAATCCTTCCAGGAGCCATGCTCAGAATAATTCGTGCCCAAACAATTGAAAGCAGAGGAAACTCCATCTTAAATGTTTCCTCTTCCCTAAAGCCTCTGCTTATAAACTACTGTTCTATATTAGTAAAATCTTTCTTCCTTTGAACACGTACATATTTCAATTCTCTTTAGCCACGTTCCCCCCTCTATTTTCCAATTTGTTTATTCATAGACATGTCTATGCCTACTTTAATTCTAAATTCTGCAAGACATTCCTGCCACAATGCCATTGCTCTCTTAGAATATTACTAATTTTACCACACCCTTCTCTCTTTATTTGAAGCCATTTTAATTCATTCTCAGATAAAACTTCCTTGAAAATCGTATCATATTATCTTTTTTCATTTCTGCATAGTACTTAGTCAAGTAGACACTCAATAAACTTTTATTAAATAAGTTAAATTTTTAAAAGTACTAAACAATTGACAATGATTATTATGCAGTGAAGAAAAAAAAATCCAAAGCATTCTTATTATCACCTGTTGTTCCATTCCATGACAGAAAATAAGGAAACACATAGAAAAATACTGAGAATTCAAGTTCAACTTCTATTCTCCCCTCCCCCCCCGCCCCCCAATCCATGCTTCTTTCTGTAAGATACTTTTGAGGGAAAAAAAAAAAAACATAACGTTGCCATAATGATACAGAATTTTTTAAACAAGCAAAAATGATCATTCATCTCTAGCCAAGTCTCTTCCACATGAGATTCAGCAGTCACATGCTGCATTTATACTGTATCGAAAACACGGTTCAACACTGGCCATATAATTTTTCTGCTGCGTTTCATCAGGCAGTATACACACTTGTGCTTTATTTTCTAGTTATTCTGTGACAAGAATTTAAGGTCAAGCAATCATCCCGGACTTGCTGATTCTGTTTGGATTATAGAAAAATGCAAATGCATAACCTCCAAGTATGAATATTCTTATCTATAAAAACTTTAGTTGTCTTGTTGATAGTTTTACTTGGAATAAGTGAATGCTTCATACTGCCAAGGATAATGTTCTGATTGGTTTCTGTTGACCAATTACAATGAAAATATTTTTCAAGTTTAAGTGTGTATTTCTCTTCCTTCCCAACTGATAGTGCTTTCCAGATGCTGTAATGTTTCTCCAGATGCTCTGGCAGCAAGGCTTTTCATTTTTGCAGTCCCTTTACTGTTTCCTGCAGGTCCATAATGTCCTGGGGTCTAGAAGCACTAGCCACATCACCTTTGCATCTGATACTGCCTTGTTCCTGTAAATCAGTTCCCATAACCTTCTTTTACTCTAGTTTTTATAAAACTTCCATCAAGAAAAATTATACCGAAATTGAAGACAGGTAAAAGCAATTGCTGCATGTCCTTCTAGAATACTACTGGGATGAATATTTGATTAACTATCTACTGAGTAGGCTATTTTACAATTTTGGAGAGCTAGAGGTTATTTTATAGAAAATTGGTATCAATTCAATGCTTCTTATCTGGGATAGTAATACAAATAATTCCTATTTATCCTAATGTAAATAAATGCTGCCTGAGAGAGATGCAGTTGGTTTTAGTCTGATAAAAAAGATAAATCCAGACATTACTGTCCATTGCTTTGTATGATATTAACAAGTGTTATGTTTGTTAGAAACATTTCAGCATTTTTTGATAGATGCTATTAATCTTTGACCTTCAAACCCTTTATTGAACATAGACTTCCTTAATTAATGGGTGGAGGGAGGGTAATTGGTGGGACTACATCTATGGTGCATCTTACAACGGTACATGTGAAACTTACTAAATGTAGAATATAAATGTCTTAACACAATAACTAAAAAAAAGCCAGGAAGGCTATGTTAACCAATGTGATGAAAAATTTGTCAAATGGTCTATAAAACCAGTGTATGGTGAAAAAATAAATAAATGAAATGAAAAAATAAAAATCCTTGATATATTTTTATATTATATTTCATAAAAGTCATGTTTTTAACTTTTCAAAATTATTATTTAGAAACACAAAAGATTATGCTACTGCTTTAATAACATTAAAAGTATAATGTGAGTTCATATTTATTCTGTCCTTCTATGTGACAAGGTTATTCTGAATATTTCACTTATTTTTCACAATAACTCTAGAAGGCTGATGCCATTTTTATTACACTTATTTAGAGAATAAAAGATTGAAGGACAAGCAGTCTCTATCTAGCAGTTCAATAGCTCTACCTGAATCCAGAATGTTCTTATGTGAGTCTACCCAGTGCCCCTTATAAATACTGTGTGGCTCTGTTTCCAAGTCCTTGCCTTCATACACAGTATGGTAGTTTTCTTGAGACTGAGGTCCTGTCTTAATTCCTTTTCCTGTAAGACTCATTGCTAACAGTTATTGCATCTTTCTGCTTCCTAAGAACTGCATAATGTCCAATCTGCAAGGTGACCCCCCAAATTTTACAAAACTCTGTCTTAACACAGTTGTTCTCAAACTTTACTGCACATCAGAATCCCCTAGGAGGGGATGCAAACAGCCTGACATGCACAGGGGGTGACCTCAACACAACAACTGATTTTCCTAAAAGTTCCAGTACACAGCCCTATTTGTCATAGTTATAATCTGAATATAGGACAGTTAACATTTTGGGGGCTGGAATGGGCAGTTCTCTGAACTATCTCCTCTCGATGTCATAATATCAGCAAACTATTACCCGTGACCCAGCCACTAATTACCTGGCTCCTATTGCCACTACTTTTATAATTGCTTCCACCCTATCCCCTACTGCTCCTAGCTCCAAGGCCTCTTTCTCCTTCACGGCCAAACAGCTTTACGAGCACTGTGTCCTTTTTTCACAGTTACTTCCTGGTTTGGCATTGATGATTTATGGGGTCGGTGCAGTAACAGTTTAATAGTAATAAGAGATGAAAAAGTAAACAGATTTTGCTGTTCAACTCTCTGATGCTATTCCACTGCTGTTGAAGACAGGTAAACAGAAAAAAACATTTATTCATTTTTTGGAGGGAAAAAAAGAGTTGAAACATAAAAGATGAAGAAACATCGTTTATTATTTATTGACCAGACAAACCGGCTTTGGCAGTTAACAAACTAGCTTGGGTAAACTATAGGAGGTTGCTAGGCCACATTAAGACTGGTGCTCTGATATTGACAGAGGCCTGGCTTGCAAAAGTGCTTTCTCAACAGGTTTCTGCCATATCATTTTCTTATTAGGAGATTTTTCCAGTAGCCACCCAGTCTATCACCACATCATAAAACCAAAGTGTATGATGTTATATGTGTTAATATATTTAGAATAGCAGTTGGTTGGAAATGTTTGACAGATTCTTACTGAACTATGATGTTTTTCCTGGAGCCTGTGAGTTAGAGAATTTGATTTAAAGATCACAAAGTATATTCTATCTGGTTTCCGACAGCTAGCTAGAAGGAATATGGTCAGGAATAGCTCAGAAGGAAAGAAGCAGTTACTTTTAAAATAATACCTCTTACTCATACCTTTTATAAATAGGGTGCCAATTCTGTCTTGTTTGATAGTAAAGAAAGAGAAAAGGCATTTCCTGGGGCTCCTATTTCCTCTGGCTTCTCTCACGTCACCCCAAAATTTTACAGAAAATATCGAAATTGAGTGGCAATTATTGAGATGATGCCATTTAACTGTTTAGTTCCATTTTAAAATCTCCCCATTTATAATTCTCCAGTTACAGATCTTTCCTAATCCACAAATTTTCTCATGGTAATAACTTTTTAGTGGGACCACTGAGAGATAAAGTGCATATTTACTGCTGTCAAATAATGTTGGTTTCTGTGCAATTTATTAACTTGTGGATTAAATTTTGAGTAAATTTCCTGTGTTAGTTGAAATGTACAAGTGTAGGGGGGGCTTTATTTTTACTATGACAGCTTTATTGTGATATAATTCACATATCAAATTCTCTCATTTGGTGTGTATAATTTAAGGATTTTTAGTATATTCACAGATATGTGCAACCATAATCACTGTCAATTTTAGAATATTTTTATCATCTCAAAAAATAAGCCTTTTAGTTATCACCCTCTCTAATTTAACCTCTTCCTACCCCACGCACTTCCTACCCTCAGCAGCAATTACTCCGTTTTCTATTTCTATAGATTTGATGATCTGGATATTTCATATGATTGGAATCATATAATATGCAGTCTTTTGTTGCTAGCTTTATATATGTAGCATAATGTTTTCAAGGTTCATCCATGTTTTTGTATGTGTAAGTACTTTATTCATTTTTATGGCTAATATTCCATTAGATAGATATATCACATTTTGTATATCCATTTATCCGCTGATAAATATTTGGAATGTTTCCACCTTTGGCTATCATGACTAGTGCTGCTACAAATACTCATTTGCAGTAATTTCATTTCTCTTAAGTATGTCTGTAGGTGTGGAATTGCTGGATCCCATTGTAGCTCTATGTGTAACCATATGAGGAAAGATCAGGCTGGTTTTCAAAGTAGCTGTACCATTTCATATTTACACCAACAGTATGTTAGAAATTGGTTTAATTTCTACACATCCTCACCAACACTTTTTCTTTTCTGAGTTTTTGATTTTAGCCCTTCAAGTGGGAATAAAGTAGTATCTCAGTATAGCTTTGATGTATATTTCCCTAATGACTGAAGATGTTAGGCCAGTGTTTATTGGCCATTTGTGCATTTTCTCTGGAGAAATGTCTCTAGGATCATCTAAATGATCCTTTGCCTATTTTTTTTTTTTTGTTTGTTTGTTTGTTTTTTTCTTTGCCTCAATATGTGGCTTAGAAAACTTTTACATTTATTTATTTATTTATTTATTTTTATTGTTAAATCATAGCTGTGTACATTAGTGCAATCACCTGTACCCATTCTAAGATGCACCATGGATTGGCCCCACCCATTATCCTCCCTCCACCAAAACCTCCCCCCTCCCTTCCCCTTCCTTGGCCCTTTCCCCATAGTCTTATGTTATAGTTGGGTTATAGCCTTCATGTGAAAGCTATAATTTAGCTTCATAGTAGGGCTGAGTACATTGGATACTTTGCCTATTTTTGAATGGGTTATTTGTTTTATTTACTTAAGTCATTTTTAAAAATAACTAAGATAAAAATCCTTTATTAGATACATGATTTGTAAATATTTTCTCCCACTTTGTGGATTTTCTTTAATTTTCTCAATGGTGTGATATGAATCACTGAAGCTTTTAATATCTAATACTTTTGTCATTTGTATTTTTAAAGTCAGATGTATGAATGTATTGCCAAATCTTACCTTATGAAATTTACCCCTGTATTTTATGACAAAGGATTTGTAATGTTTTCACTCTTACATTTTGATTTTTTACCCATTTTTTTTTTTTTAATTAAATCATAGCTATGTACATTGGTATGATCATGGGGCATCATACACTATTTTCACAGACCGGTTGATACGTTTATATCACACTGGTTAACATAGCCTTCCTGGCAATTTCACAGTTATTGTGTTAAGACATTTACATTCCACATTTACTAAGTTTCACATATACCATTGTAAGATGCACCACAAGTGTATTCTCACCAATCCCCCTCCCTTCCACCCACCTCCCCCCATCCCCCCCCTTTCCCCCTTCCCCCATTCCTAGGTTGCAAATGGGTTACAGCATTCATGTGAAAGCCCTCAATTAGTTTCATAGTAGGGGTGAGTACACTGGATACTCTGCTGCATGGCGCTCGCTCCGGGGCATCAAGTACGCGGGAGGACCCGAGGTGACCGGCATGTGGACCCCAACTCAGCCAGCGCTGCGGAAGCCCCCGCCTGCGTTCAGGGCTAGGATTCCCGCAGGCTTCTTGCGCCTCCGCCTGCAGGAAAGATAACACCCGCCTATCCCGCTGGGAAGTTGCCCGGCACAAAAAAACGAGGAAGCCCCCACGCTAGGGTGACCTCGGCTTCCGGCCTGGGGGGACGTATCAGTGTCCTACACCCTAGGCAGGTGTCAGGCCTGGCACACCGCGAAACTGTGTCTGCCTTCCTTCACCCAGGAATCTAGTGAGACTGCCCACGGCCTTTGCCTTAGCCTCCCAGAGTCCTCTTCCGTCCTGAATTCCCTGGTCCTCTTCACTTTGATGCCTCACTGCCCATGAACACCCACTCGAAGACCCCTGACATTTGCCCTGGATTCCCTCTGGCTCCCACATTCCATTTCTCACAGAACTATTATTAAACCTGGGCTGATTCACACTAAAGTGTCAATGACTATAAACAAGTGCATGTCTAATCCCTTTCCAGATAAATCTTCACCCAAAAGATAGCAGCTCTAACCATGGAAATCCTGGGCATTCATTCAATTAATATCTTCTACATGTTATATACACCACACTGAGACTATAAAAATGAGTAAGAATAAAGTCCCTGCCCTCCGGGAATTTACAGTCTAGGGGAAGAAGATAACAAATTGACAAATAAATTACAGTCCAGGGTAATTGCTGAGATAAAAGGAAGCACAGATAAGTTGCCATGGAACCTGCTAACGTACAGGATTGGGCCAGTGAAGACCTCCACTAGGAAGTGACCCTTGAGTGGACTTAAGCCATGCACAGCAAGCAGCTGAGAAGGTGCTGATGGACAAGTCACCCTCACCAGGCCCAGTAGGGCAGCCTGAGGCCCACACAGCCAAAGGAGGTGTGTACAGGGACAGCATGTAGAACATGCAGATGCTGAGACAACCAGATGGCCTGTTGAGAGAGGGTCCAGGTTCAACTTACCTTCAGAGCTGGGCAGATGGTAAACACAGAAAATTTGTTAAATTACAACCAATGCTTGATGATCTATTGTGGGTCACATATATGTTTTCTTCCAAACCAGACTGAAGAAAACTCATCAAGGACAGAAACTACTATAGCAGTGGTTCTCAACTTTCCTAATGCCACGACCTGTTAATACAGTTCCTCATGTTGTGGTGACCCCCAACCATAAAATTATTTTCATTGCTACTTCATAACAGTAATTTTGCTACTGTTGTGAATCATAATGTAAATATCTGATATGAAGGAAAACCCCAAAGGGGTCATGACCCACAGGTTGAGAACCACTGAACTAAACAAATCAACTGTAAAATCTTTTTAAGACAGTTAAGGAAATGTAAACATTAGCTAAATATTCAATATGTTAAAAAAAAATCACCCTCGATTTTTAGGTATGATGATAGTATGGTAGCTATGTTTTTTTAAGTGCCTATATTTTAGGGATATAAACTGAAATATTTGCAAATAAAGTAATAAATATGATGTCTGTGATTGGTTTCAAAATAATCTACTTGGGGGGGTAAAGAAGTAGGTGGGGCTGTAGAGAAAACCAGATGAAGGTTCATCATACTCTCCTATTTTAAATGTTTGAAATGTGCCCCAATAACATGTAAAAAAAAAAAAAAGGGATCAAAGGCACAATATAATAATGTGTACATAATAACAATAATATTAATAGCTATATTAATATTATATTACTAATAGCTACTAGGACTTTTTAGTGCTTCCTTTGTGGCAGACTCTATAAAAACTTTTCATATAGTTATCTCATTTATTATCTCAAGAACTCTGCAACCTATAAACTACCATCACTATTTTGCAAATGAGGGAACTGAGGCATAGAGAATCTGGATAATGGGTAGGACCAAAGTCATCAGCTAATAAATCACAAAGCCAGGATTTAAGTCCTGACCATCCAAAACTCCAGCCCACGTTTTCTCCCTCTCTACTATCCCATTCACCAATACTGACATCCTAAAGTATAGGCATCATTCTCTGTATTAACGCTGAGCCTCCACTCAGCAATAACTGATAAAGCTGAAAACACCTGTGACCTTTAATCCAGTAGTCCCACTTCTTGATAAACTCTGGCACATGAGCACTAGCATAAGAATGTCCATAGCAGGACTACTGGTAATAGTAAAGAACAGGAAATAACCCAACGTCTCTCAACAGGAACATGGGTAAATAAACTGCAGTGTGTTCATACAATAGAATAGTGCAACACAGGGAAAATGAATGGAGCTTGTCTTTGTGTATCAACCAGGGATTTTTTACAAACATAAGTTTGGATGAAAAAGCAAGCACATGTTTTTCTTCAACAGCAGGACACAATTTATATAAAGTTATGAAACAAACTAAATATTGCCTAGGGATGGATACACCTGTAGTACAAAGTCCAAAAACAGGCATGGGAATATTAAGCACCAAATTTACCATGGTGACCACTGAGAGAGAGAGAGGGAGAGGGAGGGAGAGAGAGAGAGAGAGAGGAATAAAGGAAGGGAACAGAGGGGTCCTCAACTATATCTTTTTTTTTTCTCAACTATATCTTTAAGATTTATTTCTTTTTTGTTATTTCAGATTAATGTGAGGGTACAATGAGGTTACAGTGTTTTCATTTGTTAGCAAGAGTCCCTGCTGTAGGCTCAGCACCTATAGCTCAGTGGGTAGGGCGCCAGGCACATACACCAGGGCTGGCAGATTCGAACCCGGCCCGGGCCTGCTAAACAATAATGACAACTACAACCAAAAAATAGCAGGGCATTATGGCGGTGCCTACAGCCCCAGCTACTTGGGACGCTGAGGCAAGAGAATCACTTAAGCCCAAGAGTTTGAGATTGCTGTGAGCTGTGACGTTCTGAGACTCTGTCTCAAAAAAAAAAAAAAAAAGTCCCTGTTGTCCCACACCCAGAAGGTGATCCATATACCCTTACATTGTGCCCATTAAGTAGAAGCACACTCATCCTCCTCCCTCCTCCACTCTTTCCTCTCCCTCCTTCCCCCTCCCCCCATCTTGAATTAAATTGAGTTTTTCTCTTGTGTGGGCATATATTAAACAGCTTTGTATGAGTATTGAGTACATTGGATACTTGCTTCTCCATTCTTGTGAGACTTTACTAAGAAGAATATTTTTCAAATCCATCCAGGTTAATGCAAAAGACATAGAGTCTCCATTTTTTATAGCTGAATGGTATCGCACAGTATACATATACCACAGTCTATTAATCCATTCCTGGTTCAATGGGCATTTAGGTTGTTTCCACATCTTAGTGATTGTAAACTGAGCTGCAATAAACAATCAAGTGCAAATGTCCTTATGACAAAACAATTTTTTTTCTTCTGGGTAGATGCCTAGTAGTAATGGGATTGAGGGATCAAATAGAACGTCTATTTTGAGTTCTTTGAGGAGTTTCCATGCAAGATTTCTTTCTTGAAAAGAAAGACCTGCAGACACACTGAAATGTGCCTGGAGTCCTAGCTCCTCGGGAGGCTGAAGCAGGAGGATCACTTGAGCCCAGGAGTTTGAGGCCAAAGTAGGCAACATAGTAATACCCTGTCTCTTAAAGAAAAAAAAAAAAACAGAAAGAAAGACTTGTGTTAGTGAGGCTGTGAGGAACAGGAGTGCCATCAACTGTTTATAAGAGTATATCCTGGTTCAATCTATAAGGAAAATAATTTGACATAACCTATTGAAGTTATAAGTGTGTATACACTTTGACCCAACTCTTAACTTCTAGAAAACTTTTTTATAAACAGATACATGAAATTGGGTATAGACTGTGTTGATTCTAAAAGTAAAGGATCAGAAACAACCTAATATTATGTTCTAAAATCAGAATGCATTGATATGAGAATTTTTTCAAGGTGCAGAACACTGTGAGTTGATGCTGCAATGGACCAAAAGCAAGAGAGTGCGGGAGTATGCGTGCGAACTTTGGAAAAATATAAGTGGAAACAGGGTCACTGACTGCCTATGAGAAGGGCGACCTGGGGGCAGAAGTGGGAGGGAAACTTCCTTATAAGCCTTCTGTATTTTTAAATTTTGGTCTATGTTCATATATTACCTATTCAAAAAAAAATGAAATTTTAAGACTCTGAAGCAAGGCGAGGTTCCAAAATTTTCAAGGCTGATATCAGTAAAACTTGGAAGAGGGGTCCATGTTGTTCATTTCACTGTAGTGCCTCCTACACTGTCACCAGTGGTATCCACAGATGGCAGTATCAAGCTTCAAGACCTCCATTCCACCTGCACTAACTACCTCTGCGGCCTAGAGCAGACTTTGCATGGTTCTGGACATGAGTTCCCATCACCTACATGAGGGGGTCCCTTCCTGTGCAGACATGCTACCAGCCCCTGTTCCTCAGCAGTACTGCCTCCAAGCAAAAAGCCAGAGCCAAGAAGGTGCCTGGAACTGAGCACATCAGGATCCTGGACTGTCCCCACCCAAAGTCCCAAAATCCTGACTACTGCTTCCCTAGTAAAAACCTGCTTGCACCACCACAAGAGCCTGTCAGCAATTACCCCCATTACAAATTCAGAACCCAGCAAGGCCTCAATTAGCCTACAAAGGGGCCTGAGTAAAGCCCATACATGGTGCAAAGCCCACACATGGTACAAAGCCCATACATGGTGTCAAGCCAATACATGGTGGTGTCTACCCACACTCCTCTCAGTCAAGCCCAGGGGCTTGGAGACTTGGAAACTCGGTAACATGTGGTCCTAAAGAGAAGGCTGCTGGCTCTCCTACCCACAGTGACCATTTCCCACAGAGCCCACTCAAGGACTCTGCCCAGAAGTGCAGTTCCCCAGACTTCCTGCTCTCTCCCTGCTGAGACCACATACATCCTCACCCTACTTACGAATTTCCAGGGCAAGGTACAACATCTCTAGGCTAATACCTGCTTTTAGACAAATTGAACATCCTTGAAGAAACTCTACAGAGGACTGCCCCAGGCTGATATCCACCCCTGAAGCAAAACATGGGCTTGGGGCAGCATGCTAAGAGAAGAACAAAATTACCATCTCTTCCCAGGAGTTCTGAGTTCTCAGAACTCAGCATGCTCTGAGTTCTCCCCTACAGCATCCAGAAGCAAATGCATTCCTGGCCCAATCTTCTGCAAGTTCCCTGAGAGGGATACCATCAGGTTGCTGAGTCCAGCACTTGGCAAGCTCTGAAGTTTTCACTAAATGAATTCCCATTTTCTTCTCCTTCACAGTAAGCATGCAGAGCTGTGCATATATGTGTGTGCAGAGATCTCAAGCCTGGCTGCAAGATGATAAGTAGAAAGAACCAGAGGCTAAGAGGAAATGGGTCTCTTAGAGCAGCCAGATTTGATCATGAGGAAGGACTTCCTCATCTTGCAGGGACAGATGGAGGTACACACGCAGAGATGAAACTCGGGGCTCCAGAGACAAGCTGCCACTTATTAGCTGAGGCTTTTGGCAAGTTATTCAACTTCTCTGAGCCTCGGTTTCCCCATCTGTAAAACAAGAATAGTACCAACCCCTGAGCATTCCCATACAAATGAAATGAGATAATGCATGTAAAGTTTCTGGCACAACATAGGTGCTTAATAAACCTATTAAGTTCCTGGCACAAAATAAGTGCTTAATAAACCCTATTTTAGGGCTTGGCGCCTGTGGCTCAAGTGGCTAAGGCGCCAGCCATATACACCTGAGCTGGTGGGTTTGAATCCAGCCCGGCTGGCCAAACAACAATGACGGCTGCAACCAAAAAATAGCCAGGCATTGTGGGTGGCATCTGTAGTCCCATCTACTTAGGAGGCAAAGGCAGGAGACTCGCTTAAGCCCAGGAATTTGAGGTTGCTGTGAGCTGTGATGCCACTGCACTCTACCTAGGGTGACAGCTTGAGGCTCTGTCTCAAAAAAAAAAAAGGATAGCTATTTTTACCTTATAATAATAATAATAAAACTGCAACTATATAGCGGTCTTTTTTTTTTATATAGCAGTCTTTAAAGAATGCTGTCTATAAGGAAAAGACCCTGTTATAGCATGTCTGTATGTCTGTGTATCACTACAGTTGGCTCTGCCACTTCAGAAACTGTTTGGAAATAGTTATTAAAATTAAGTATATACCTGTTCCTCCATATTTACTTAAGACTTATGAAATGCATTTCACAAAAAGACATGTACAATAGTCAGCTTTATTTATGATATCCTCAAACTGGAAACTAATCTCCGTCAATGGGTGGATGGATAAGCAAATTGTGGAATATTACACAGCAATAAAAAGAAATGAATTTCTGGCTTGGCACCTGTAGCTCAGCAGCTAGGGTGCCAGCCACATACACTGGAGCTGGTGGGTTCGAATCCAGGTAGGGCCTGCCAAACAACAATGACAACTACAACCAAAAAATAGCCAGGCATACTGGTGGGCACCTGTAGTACCAGCTATTTGGGAGGCTGAGGCAAGAGAATCACTTAAGCCCAAGAGTTTGAGGTTGCTGTGAGCTGTGACGCCATAGCACTCTACCCAAGACAACATAGTGAGACTCTGTCTCAAAAAAAAAAAAAAATGAAATGAAATGAAATGAATTTCTGACATATACAACTAAACCAGTGAATGTTAAAAAAAACATGTTATACCCTGGAAGGCTGAGGCAGGTGGATCTCTTGAGTTCAGGAGTTTAAGACCAGCCTGAGCAAGAGCGAGACCCCTTTCTCTACTAAAAATAGAAAAAAATTAGCCAGGCATCATGGCAGCCACATGTAGTCCCAGTAACTCAGAAAGCTGAAACAGGAAGATAACTTGTGCCCAGCAGTCTGAGGTTTCTGTGAGCTAGGCTGACACCACAGCACTTTAGCCTGGGCAATAGAGTAAGACTCAAAACAAAACAAACAAAAACATGGCTTGGCGCCTGTGGCTCAAAAAATAGCCAAACATTGTAGTGGGTGCCTGTAATCCCAGCTACTTGGGAGGCGGAGGCAGGAGAATCGCTTGAGCCCAGGAGTTGGAGGTTGCTGTGAGCTGCGATGTCACAGCACTCTACCCAGGGTGACAGTTTGAGGCTCTGTCTCTAAATAAATAAATAAATAAATAAATAAATAAATTTAAAAACAAACAAAAACAAAATAAAAGTTATACAGAAGAAAATAGTCACAAAAGAGCACATGCAAGATGTTCCATTTATATGAAGCTCAAAGCAGACAAAGGTGACTCATGTGATAGAAATCAGAATATGGGTTACTTTTTTTTTTTAGAGACAGAGTCTCACTTTGTTGCCCTCAGTAGAGTGCTGTAGTGTCACAGCTCACAGCAACCTCCAGCTCTTGGGCTTAAGCAATTCTCTTCCCTTAGCCTCCTGAGTAGATGGCACTATAGGAATGCCTGGCTATTTTTTGTTGCACTTTGACTGGGGCTGGGTTCAAACCCACCACCCTGGGTATATGGGGCCAGTGTCCTACTCACTGAGCCACAGGTACCGCCCTAAATATGGATTGCCTTTGGGGACAGGTATGACTGAAAAAAGACAAGAAGGGACCTTTTAAGGCAGGTGTTCTCAAACTTTTTAAACAGGGAGCCAATTCACTGTCCCTCAGACTGTTGGAGGGCTGGACTATAGTTTAAAACAAAAAACTATGAACAAATTCCTATGCACACTGCACATATCTTATTTTGAAGTAAAAAACAAAACGGGAACAAATACAATTCACACCATTTCATGTGGCTCGTGGGCCGCAGTATGAGGACACCTGTTCTAAGGTGACAGAAATGTTCCATATCTTAATCCAGGTAGCAATTCCATAGCACAGTGTATGTAAAAATACCTCAAGCTACATAGTCTAGGTGTAGAGAAAAGCAACTTTAAACAACTCATCATTGTCCCAAACAAGTCCAGGTCCTACTGACAAAGCACTGATTGCTTGGGGCTGAACAAAATGGCCTCAGGCCAGGAAAGTCACTGGTGATATCAGAGATCACTGCTCAGCAGCTCCCATCACCCTAGAATTCCCTCTCTGGGAGTACCCCCAGAAGTTTCAGAGAGGAAGAGGCCCTCAGTTGGCCCAAGAACCAGCCCCCTCTGCCTTTCCTCCCCGAGTTAACCTCAACCATGAGGAAGGCCAGCAACTGCCCTACAAGTCTGCCTGATAGAGGTCAGGGCACACACTCCTTGGGACAAAGAGGTGCCCGTGAACTTACACCCCAATACTGCATTGCATCCGGGCTCCCAGGAGAAGAGAGGGGCATTCAATAAGATAATTAGCAACTGATGTTCTTCCCCAGAGTGGAAAGTGGCTTCTCCTTTCTCTTTCTCAACCTCTTTTTCTTTCTCTCTCTCTACTCCTTACTCTCTTCTAAGCATAAATTTGGGTAAGTGACTGCTAATCCCAACCAAGCAGATAATACCCACTGGCCTCAGACCTAGCACTGTGTGGGTGTGTGCGCCAGCCCCTGGGCTGCAGTCTGTCGATCTGAGCTGCAAGCAAAGCAGAGATGGACACATGTGAGTGGCTGGTGTGTGTTAAATTGCATGTGGAGCATGTTCTGCACCTGAGCTTCTCCAAGGAATTCTAAGCAGTAACCCCACCAAGAGAACACCTAGGTGGCAGCCCAGTCACCCCACCCACAGGCCAAGAATATCAGAGACTCAACAGGCTTCCAGGAGTCTGACTAGGACCAAGATGTCCTTCTGTGCCCTGAGACGGGTGGGTGTTTATTGTGTGAAAAGGCTGAGAGTCTGGGCATCAGTGTGCAGGGTCTGCACTAGTATATGAGTGTGAGAGAGAACTGGAGGGGTTCAGAGTTGGTTGAGAGAGAGGCAGAGAGAATTGAATGGAAGAATGTCACCTGAACAGAGAGAGCAGAGTACCTGAGGTTTGGGTGCGAGGGGTGGGAAAGCAGAGAGATGACCGTTAGTGAGCTGTGCAGTTGTGTGGGGGTGCACTCGTGAGCACATCTAGGCTTCTCTGTTTCCCTTTATCATGCGCTGCACGGGCCCCACCCGTACAGAGAGGGTTGCAGCAGGCTCAGCTCTTCTTTCCCCGCCGTGGGTGTCTCAGGGCCCCCACTAGGAAAGGAGGACCGCGGGACCTGGTTCAGGCAGCCGACGGCGCAGAGCGAGCTAAGCGGCGCTAGGGAAGCGCTGCCTGCCTTGGAGCCGCAGCGCCGATTCCCCTGCAGGCCCCGGCCGCCGGACCCCGAAGCAGGATTCCCGGCTCTTGGGAGAAAAGCGTCTGGGTCGGTCAGAGCCAAGTAGATCGCTCGCGCAGCGGAGCCTCGAAGCGCGGAGCCAGCCTGCGGGGACATGTAGGAGCGGCGGCAGAGCTCAGTCGGGGGTAGCTGGCACCGCGTCTGCAGGTGGCACTCGCATGGGACCGTGGGCAGGAGGCACCGCTGGCTATTCATGTGCAGCTGCAGGGCCCTGAAAAGCCTGGGCAGAAGCGGCAGAGAGCTCCAGCCTGCTCCGGATCCTGCGCCTGGGAGGTGGGCGCCGCCCCGAGGTCACTGCGTCCCAGCAATGTCGCGGGGGATAGAGTATGGTCTTGGAGTCCTCAAAGCCGCTGCACAATATGCCCTGTCGGCAGGATCCCGCCCTTGCTGGGAAGCGGGTTCCTACCCAGCCTGCCAAGAAAGTTGAGAAGTAAACCAAGGCAAGACCCACCGATTCCCGGAGCGTGCGCTCCACTCCCTTCCGGCTGGGATGCGGCAAGGACTGTACTCTATGCTCTCCCGGGTCTCCTTTACCTTCCTCCGAAGCCCCTTGCTTCTCCCCAAAGACCCGGAGCGGACCTGGAGGTAATCACGGGGCCGCACTCTCTGGCCCGCATTTCCTTGTTTGTTTTCAGGGGCTTCAAACGCCAGACAGCCTTGTGAATGCACGTCTTGGGGGAGAGACGGATTCCGGCCCCTCTCAGGGCGCCCACATCAGGCATCTCCGTCTGTATCTGAGCTGGGGCTTCTTTCCTCAATAGTCAGAAATCAGTATCTGGCCAGATCAGGACTCCTCTTCTTTCCACCCAACCAATCTTTAGAACTCCTTCCTTTTCTCCCATCTCCTCTCTCTCTCTCTCTCTCTCTCTCCCCTTAAAGGCTGAAAAGGGAGCCCAGTGTGGAATTCAGGGAAGTGATGACACACACAACAATGCTGTTACACCTGGCTGCTGCCGGGCTGAGCAGCGGAAATGCCAGTGAAGGGGAGAGAGAGTGAGAAAGAGAGGAAAGGAGGCAGAGAGCCAGCCTGGGTGGTCAGGGAGAAAAAAAAGGAGAGATCCCTACCAGGATGGGGCCAGACCAGCTGTTTCCCCCCTGGCCAGCCCTGGGGGAGGGTGGGCTCTGGGGCCAATCTGCACCATCCCCAAACCTGCCTCACCACTCCCACCTATAGCCTGGGCACCCATGGGGGTAAAGAAGAAAAACACCTGCACTCCTGCTTCAGGAAGCAGCCACAGAGGCCTTGAAGAAGTGCTTCTTGCCCCATCTGTGCTGGGAGCAGTGGGAGACAGCCCAGAAAAACAACTAAGCTACTTCGAGATATTTTCAATAAGGAATGGAGGTGGGTATTTACTGAAGTGAGTTCAAGAAAGCTCCCTCTTGTTCTGATGACCAGGCCAGGGCTGCCCTGCTGACCTCTCTGGAGTCATCTTCAAAATGCTGAATTCCAAAGACTCCCATCACACTCTCCTCTACTCCTTTCATCTCAGAAGGCAGATCAGAGGCCTGGGTAAGAAGCAGACAGCACATGTAGGTGACCTGTGGATGCTGGAGCCACAGGCTACTGAAGACTCCTTGGGTTTCCGGAGAATTCTAAGAGACTACACACCTCGGGAGGAAGAGGGAGTGACAGGCATTTGGGGCCAGCCACTCCAGACATGCCAATCACTAACACACACCTGCATGACACCATTCAGCCCGCTTTCCTCCACAAAGCATCCTGGCCCCCCTCCTCAGCACCAAGGAGTTTGGGGCTTAAAGATTCAAAACAGCCACCAAAAAGTCACACTTTACCACTGTAGACTTTTTGTTAGGGCTAAATTAAAAGGCACGCCTGACTTTTTTGGCAGCACTGATTTTCCCTGAGACATTCTCTGTAGTGCTAATCTAACCTGGTCCCGACCATACTTCTGCTGAAGGGAGGGGAGAACCCTCCCCTGAGTCTCTGGAGAAAAGATGAGAACAAATGTCTCATCATGACAGGATCTGAATGAGTGCCTCCCTCAGTCTACTGTTTTTCTTCTCAGGCTGTGATAAATACATACACGAGGAAGGAAGGAGGCAGGGAAGAACTGTGACAGAAAGAAAAAATAGTAACAGGAGAAAAGGCAAGGGAGTAGGTGCTATATCCACCAACCATACTTACTTACTCTGATACTTGTTATACATATACCATTATATATCTATTAAGTATAAACATCTTTTACCTTGTAGATACAAGTATCACACCTTGTACATGTGCATACCTGTGTTTCTGACCAGCTCGCATGCACCTGGACAGCTGGCGTCTCACCCGTCTCAGAGACAGACCCTCCCCATGATTTCCATACGTGGCACCTGTGCGCACACATATACAGTCCCTCAAAGCCCCGGTAACATCCTCACCCGTGAAGGGGAAGAGCGCAAAGGGTATCTACTTGGGGTGGTTAAAATACACACCCAACCGACGCTCCAGCCCATAGGATTACAACGCAGATTCCGAGGGGTGTCCTCGGAGCGTAGGGAAAGTCAGAAGAAATTCAGGAGACGCCCCTGGAACCCTCTTCCCAGTGATCCTCTTCTCAGCTCCACTCCGGCCCAGTCACGCTGATAGCGCGAGGGACAGGCCAGGCCGAGGTTTCTTCGTTCAGTGACACGCGTCTCTCTGGACTGGTTTTCCCAAAGCTACAGAGCCGCTCTCGCCACCCCACCCCCGTCCGGCCCCCTTGCCGTCTCGCCCCTCCCCCAGCCCCAAGCTAGAAGTTTAGCCCCCAGACAGCAGCAAAGGGCAGAGGAAAGGAGTCCTTTTCTTTCACCTGAAAGCTGCGAGGAGGCTTGGAGCGCCTCTCCTCGCTGGAGCCCTCACCCGGGCGAACCCCACTGGAGCCCTCGGCATCTCCTGGCCCAGTCCGCACAGCGAGCAGAGGCAGATTTCAGGGGCTCGTGAGGTTTGAGCCCGGCTGTCGGCCGGGTCCCCGAGGCTCGCCAAGTGGGAGCAGGCCGGTCCAGGCTGTGCGGGGCGTTCACAAAAAGTGACTTGGAGATGAACTCGCCTGTGCGCGGCTGGCCGCCCAGCTACAGGGGCGAAGGCGCCTGACGCAAGCGGAACTCGGCGGAGCCCATACGAATCAGAACAGAGCGAGGCTCCGGGAGCGCTGGGGACTTGAGGAGGCAGCTCTGCCAGAGACGCGGGTCGCGCTTCGGGAAACCGCGGGAGGGGGGGGGCAAGAGCGCAAAAAAGAAAACCCACCGAGGCGGGGACTGGCTTGGGCGGGGAGGGGCGGCGGGGCCGGAGCCCCTCTCTGTTGGGCGGACTCCCCATGGCCAGAGGCTGAGCTCCACTCCCGCCGACCGCTCCCTAGGGGAAGGGAAAGAAGAGAGCAGAGCAGGGAGAGGCCTCGGCAGTCTCCAGAAGTTTGAGACTTGGCTGCGAGCGGACTGGTGCGCCCCAACTATTCACCGCGCCAGCGCCTAGAGAGAGGGGCGGCCTTGCAGCGGCACGCCGGCTTTGTCATGATGGCCAGTTACCCGGAGCCCGAGGAAGCCGCGGGGGCCCTGCTGGTCCCGGAGAGCGGCCGTGCAGCCAAGGAGCCCGAGGCCCCGCCGCCGAGCCCGGGAAAGGGCGGCGGTGGCGGCGGTGGGACAGTCCCGGAGAAGCCAGACCCGGCGCAGAAGCCCCCATACTCGTACGTGGCGCTCATCGCCATGGCGATCCGAGAGAGCGCCGAGAAGAGGCTCACGCTGTCCGGCATCTACCAGTACATCATCGCCAAGTTCCCGTTCTACGAGAAGAACAAGAAGGGCTGGCAAAATAGCATCCGCCACAACCTCAGCCTCAACGAGTGCTTCATCAAGGTGCCGCGCGAGGGCGGCGGCGAGCGCAAGGGTAACTACTGGACGCTGGACCCGGCCTGCGAGGACATGTTCGAGAAGGGCAACTACCGGCGTCGCCGCCGCATGAAGCGGCCCTTCCGGCCGCCGGCCGCGCACTTCCAGCCTGGCAAGGGGCTCTTCGGGGCCGGAGGCACAGCGGGCGGCTGCGGTGTGGCGGGCGCAGGGGCAGACGGCTACGGCTACCTGGCACCCCCCAAGTACCTGCAGTCCGGCTTCCTCAACAACTCGTGGCCGTTACCCCAGCCGCCCTCGCCCATGCCTTACGCCTCCTGCCAGATGGCTGCAGCCGCCGCGGCTGCGGCTGCAGCGGCTGCGGCCGCGGGTCCGGGGAGCCCTGGCGCGGCTGCTGTGGTCAAGGGGCTGGCAGGCCCGGCCGCCTCCTACGGGCCGTACTCTCGCGTGCAGAGCATGGCGCTACCCCCGGGCGTAGTGAACTCGTACAACGGCCTGGGAGGCCCGCCGTCTGCGCCCCCGCCACCGCACCCCCATCCGCATCCACACGCACACCATCTGCACGCAGCCGCCGCACCCCCGCCAGCCCCACCGCACCATGGGGCAGCCGCACCACCCCCAGGCCAACTCAGTCCCGCCAGTCCAGCCACCGCCGCGCCCCCAGCGCCCGCGCCAACCAGCGCGCCCGGCCTGCAGTTCGCCTGCGCCCGGCAACCCGAGCTCGCCATGATGCATTGCTCTTACTGGGACCACGATAGCAAGACCGGCGCGCTGCATTCACGCCTAGATCTCTGAGAGCCCACCGCATGCCAGCGCGGACGAATGCGAGATCCAGGAATGAGCGACGCCGGCCCTGGTTGCTGCCACAGCCGCCGGCTGGACCTCGCGCCCTCTGAGGCCGCATTTTGAGCCAGCGCCCGTGGCTTCTCTGCGCTCCTCGCTCTCCTCCGCTCCTCTCGCTCCTCTTTGTCCCCTCTGCTTCTCCTCTTGTGCTCGCCTCCTTGACCTCTATGCCCTTGTGCTCTGTGGTCCCGAAGCGGCCTCTCCGCGCGCATTCTACAGGCTTCGTGTCTTCCCAAATCCCCAAAGTCTCTTCCCATCCCCGATTTTGGCTGGACACCCTATGCCAAAATTCCGCGAGGAGAAAAAGCTCCGAGGGCCGAGGTGCAGCTGAGCATCAGCGATGCAGACCCCTCGGCCTTCTCCCAAAGGCCGGTGCGCTCGCGCTCGGCTTTCCTAGCCGACTGCCGCGCAATCCTTAACCAGAAGCTCGGGGCTGGACAGGCAACAGGACCCGCGCCACCCAAAAAAGGGACCGACGAACTTGTCTCTGCTCGGTGAACCCTCTTGAAGCTGTTCAGAAGCCTCTTGCTGCGGGATCCCCAGGATAGGCGGGGGTTTGGACCAAGCGGGGAGCCAGGGCAGCCTGGCTCTGCGGCCTGCGCTCGGGTTTACACCACATCCCCGCGCGGAGGAAGGCTTCGTTTCCTCCGCTCTCCATCCCGGGCTTCGGACACCTCCAGGCTGGGCGGCTAGCTAACATTTTGCTTAAAAGATCGGTGGGAGTTTTTTTAGATAATCAAAAAATATTTTTAAGAAAAAATAATTCACCGAGAAAACCGGCGAAGTATTGTGGCCTTGGTGTTCACTAAAGCCAAACGTGAAAATCAGAAGTTCTAGTGTTCTTCATTTTCTCTTCTGGGAGATTTCCCGTAGAATTCCTATCGGGCCTAAAAAATGCAGTGTTCAGAGATGTAGGAGAATAAAAGGTGGGTTCGGCTACAAATTGGGGGAGTTCTCTCTCTCCGAATTTAAAAAAAAAATTAAAAGCAAATTTTCCCGGATTTTCCGATGCAAGCCCGGGATGGCGGGAGATGACTGCTGGCGGGGCACAGGCTGCCGAGATGGTTAGTCCCTGCCTGGTTTTGTTTTGCAAAGTCTTGCTTCTCCCACCTTGGGAAGGAGAAATGTGAAACCCAGCAGCAGCCGGCCAAAGCGGGCTTCTAGCCCCAGCGGACTGACCAAAAAACCCTAGATCTGATTGTTCTACTAGTTTGTCTTTTGGGGGACCAAATTTTCTAGAAAGAACTAGAGCACTTTTGTTGGGGGTTTGGGTTTTTTGTTGTTGCTTGGTTGGTTGATTTTTTTTGTTTGTTTTGTTTGTTTTTTTGTTTGTTTTTTTGCCTTGTCAATTTTCGAATAAATTTTTGTTTTTTCTTTTAACACTGACTTATATTATTTATTTTGCGCCTAAATTCAGCAGGTAGCTAAAAGAGGAAGATGTTCAGGAAAATTTTATCTTTTTCAAGAATGAGCAATGCAAAGATTGAGGGGAACGGGGGTGGCGGGCGATTGTGGCTGTCGCTGCTGCTCTGTTTTCCCAGGGATTGTTTGTTTTCCGTGACATCGATGCTCTATTGTGGCTGTTTTAACTTCAGCTGAGAGACCTTATCTGCCGGGTTCGTTTGCAAAGTGGGACATTCACAAGGTAGGATTTGTTCTATTTTTGCACCCATACGAGTTTGTATTTTACCTCTTACACAATTGTACTATGAGCTATGTTTCATTATTATCCTTGTTCTTTTAAATTTTTCAAGTCAAATATAACAGCCTAAAGAGTTTATTCCAAGTAGAAAATATCAGTAAGCTGCAAACCTATTTACAAATGTACAAGTGACTGATTGCTTTATTATTTTTAATAATCAGAATTCACCTACCTTAAGGTATGGATAAGCAATTTGGAGGTTTCAAGGGGGGGTCAAATATACTGCATAGCTGGAGAAATCTGATCTGTTTTCCTTCTTTTTCTCTACTGAGATCTTCAAATAACGAATTAAAATCCATGCTTCTGCTCATGCACACAGGCATTTGACAAAGTTGCAGTCTTGTTCTCCCAGGCGGATTAGGGGTGATCAGCCTTCAGTCTTCTGATGGTTGACAGGTATCTGCCTGCTCTCAAAGGCTGCTGCACAGCTGGGGCTAGACCTCATGCCCAGCCATTTGTCCCACATGGACCACCTCCATCTCCCACCCTGGACAACTATGGTGCAGATCCCCACAGATCCTGGATCAGTTGTACACAGCAGGGAACATTGCAGCCTCTTACTTCAGCTGACCTGTATTCAGGCTGTGGGACCCTCAGGGTGTTGTCCCTGTTGGGTAGTTGGGTCCAAGGGGACATAGTTTCTGCTTAGGATGTCCCCTGCTCTCTTAGTCATCCCCCTTCCCCAGACTATGGACAGAGATAGACAGATGGAAGACACAGCCAGGGGGATTCTCAGGGGCATCACCCTCAAAGGAAACTGGAGCAGGCCAAGAACCAGCATAAGCAGGCCAGAGAGGGAGGCTCAGCTGAGGCCGGAAGCTCAAGAGGCCAGTGAGGCCTGGTGTCTGGATGCTTCTGGTGTCCCAGTGCTACACTGTCTGGCAAAGGGGAGTTGCAGAAAAGAAAGAGGGCTGCTGTGCACTTGTCTGTCTGTGCTTTCTGTGATGTGAACATGTGTCCCATGGGCAGTTGTGTAGTCTGTGCCTGCTGCATGTGTGTGTGCACAGTGTCAGTTGTGTGTTGGTGACTGGGGTAGGGGTGTGTGTGTTTGTCATTTACCTCATAGGGGTAGAGAACCTGCAGCCTTGGGGCCACATGTGGCCTTCGGATCCTTAAGTGCAGCCTTCTGACTGAATCCAAGTTTGGATTCCATCAAGGGGCCACTCTCAGGGGTCTGAGGACCCACGTGAGGCCTTGAGGCCACAGGTTCCCCACCACTCACTGTGGCATTGTTGTAATCATATGGCTGACACTTAGAGAGTGCTTGCTGGGACCACAGAGTATGTTGCATTTATACTTCCTTGGTAATACGTGCAGTTATGTCTGGCCGTATATTCCCAGCTTGCTGAATGATAACAGAATACACACAGAACCTTTGCTTCATCTGGCAGAGGATCTGTGTTCTGAGACTGGCTGTCAGCCTTCCCCTAACTTCTCTCCTGAACAGTAAAAGCAGGGGAGGGAAGCCTTCAGGGCAGAGCCCTGCTGGGCAGGTAGCAGCTCACCATCAGTGAGGTAAGGAAGATTGCCTCAGCCAGCAATGAAGAACAGACTCTCTCTACCTTTGAAAGCTGAAAGGCAAGAGGAACCCAAGGTTGGGAAGAGAAGAGCAGACTTACCATGTAAAGAGGATGAAATAGAGAAATCAACGGGGACTTTCTGTATTTACACAGGGATTGGAGGAGGTGAGAGAAGGAAACCAAGTCACACCCCACTTCCCCATGGATGCACACAGGAAGACAACTATCTAATTCTAGCCTTACAGGTTTCTCCATACTCTAAAGTTTGGTCATTTTCCCCAGTGCTAAAATTTGGGGGGCAATGTAATACTTTCTCCACTCCCTCTTTGCACTTTTGAATTGGTATTAGAGAAGCTTATTTAAGGAATTCCCTAAGAAAGGGCAAAATTATTTAAGAGAGTTCTTAACATATAGCAATTGTTCCTTAGCATATGTGTTCTGGTCTAGATGGCCAGCCCACATGAGTATAAGTATGTAATGTCTGCCGTTGTGTGCTGTAAATATAATGTAAATAGAGTTTGATACAAATACCTTGCCAATTTCTGATATCCTTAGTAATGAGTTTCTACACATAGTATTGAATGAAAAGTATGAGGGTGTAAAAATCCTCGCACTCACCATTGATGGGATGAGCCATCTCCTCACATTTACACACAAGTTCTCATAGTCATCTCTGCCCCCATAAAACAGCCCAGAGTTAAGTGGGTTGGGGGGTGGATGTCCTGTTCTCAAGGGAGACTGGGCTTAGTCTTTGCCAGTGAATTAATTACATGCACCAAAAGACTGGGATAGGGACTAGGATTGGCCCTGCACCACAAACAGGCCTCTTTCCCCCACCCCCACCCTTCCACCTTAGTCTGTAAACAGTTCACTGTCTCATGTCCCAGCAGAAACTCTGGACCTTTCCACCTGAGGTTAGGTGTATCCAGCCTTTTTGCCAAATCTCCCAGAAGCCAAGGCTAGAGGTTGGGTGGAGAGGCACCCTCTAGTGGTAAGAGGAAACTGGGGGCAGACACAGGCTTTACACCCTCTGTCAGGCAGGAGACTATGAGCCAGGAATCTGGATCTGGCCTGAAACAATCTGCTTTTTATTGCGCTCTTCCCTCCATGAAGGCTTGGAGTCACTGAGCTGGGCTCTTGGCCTCTGGGACAGGGGTCTAGGGCCAGGAATCAGTTTGGTGAGGCTCAAGAACCTTGTAGTATCTCCACTTTGTGGAGCTAACCCAGTGGTAACCCTAGGGCCCTGACACTATGTGGCAGCCCCTGATCCTTGCAGTACTCTGTGGGACTGATAGGAAAGGATGGGGAGCAGGAGCTCAGACCACTCTCCTATGTGATGGGGACCAGAGACATGGAACCAGCAAGAGTTTCTTTCATGCCCCAAGTTCTCTACCTTAAGGACAACCAGAAATTAAGTATTCGTAAAACCAAGCAATCTTGGCAACTTTCTGCTTTCTGGAGACAGGGATCCAGGCTGTCGTAAAAAAAGAGTGTCTGGGTCCCACAACCCCAAGTTACCTTACATTTGAGGAATGTGAGGTCATACAACTATCTGTGGGACAATTGGCCTCAGCAGGCTTAAGGAGAGACCTGAGAGCAGCTGAGCCTCGCTGCCTGGGTCTAACAGTGGCACAGGCTCTGCTGCATGACGTTCCAGGGAGCTTAGTCCTGTATAGGATGGGGCAAAGATGAGGGCCTGGTTGGCCAGGAAGAACTGGTATGGAGCCGAATCCCCCTCTTAAAAACTGTAGGCTTGGGCAAAGTATCCATTCAAATTTTGATTTTCTCCTCTATGAAAAAGAAATAATTACATATGCATGTGTGTATATCAGGATTATATTATCAAAATAAATGTTCTAATGATAAAGTGCCCATTTTATAGCAGATGTTCAATAATAGTTATCCTTCTACTGAAAGAAAAAAGGAAAGAAGGAAAAGTCTTTAGCAGTAACTCTGTAGAATCCGACATCCTAACCCAGCCGCCAGGGCCAAGCCAGGCTTGCCCTACCCGAGGTCTCGGACCTGTGTAAGCGATTGCATCCACCTGCCCTAGCTCCTCCTCTGGGAGAGTGAGGTACATTCTATGCTGTCGTAGTGAACAGCCGACCTCTGAAGGCACAAGACGGTGGGTTCTGGATACCTTGCCCAAGCCTACAGTTATTAAGAGGGGGATTCGGCTCCATACCAGTTCTTCCTGGCCGACCAGGCCCTCATCTTTGCCCCATCCTATACAGGCCACCCCCGAGGAGTGATACGGCCCCAGAACAAGCTTGTCACAGATCATCAGTCAGCTAGATACTGTGCAGCTGCGCCCTCGCTCCCCACCCGCTGGGGCCGGTTCAGGGACCCAGCCTCGGGCTCCTTCAACCGCCCTCTGGCTTCTCCTAAGGCTGTCTTCCGGAGTTTGCAAAGTTTTCTCTGAGAAAGGGCTGGCTAACCCGCAAAGCACCACCGACCCAGGCACTTGGGACAGCCACAGCCGCCGCTGCTCACCGGCTCCCGAGCTGGCTCCTCCAGACCTCAGGCGCCTCTCTCAGCGACACGGTACAGTTTGAATTTTTTTTTCTTTCTTTTTCAGAAAAGCAAAAGGTAGCCACTGGGCGGGAGATTGCGGGGTCAACCTGTGGGTGAGACTCCCCTAGGCCTTTGTGGAGAAACGGGAAACCTGAGGGGCAAACGCAGGAAACGGGTTGGGCCAAACTGCAAAGGCACCGCCAGCGGGTGGGGAGCGAAGGCGCCCTGTGCGGGGCCAGCGGCTGGGGAAACTCAGGCCCGGATCACCAGCGCCTCTGCTTCATCGGCCTGTCCGCGGCGCGGCCTGAGGCCCTCCTGCCAACTCCAAACAAAATTCGAGGGAGAATGACTTGCCCAGTATGAGTACAGGGTGCTCTTGACCGCGGGGTGGCAGGAGGCTCTTCCTGCGCCCAGAGGTGCCGAAGCACAGGGCAGTGGCCGGCGAAGCTCCAGCCACCCTGGGGGGCCCACTTGGAATCTCAGCCTGCGGGGTTGTCCTTAGTAATATTACTATCAAACCGAATAAAATTAAACCTTTCTCAGGATTTTCTCTTGTGTGCAAAGGAAAACTACTTGTCTAGGCAGGCAAAGAAAAGGGCAGGATCCCAGGAAACTTTAATCTCTATGGACAGGGAGGGAAGAGAAATATATGCCCTTTGCTTTTTGTTTGTTTGGGGGGAGAAAAAAGGAAATTCAACACATATTTTAACACACACACTCCCCCCCCCCCCCCCAGCAACCGCTAACCGCTAAAGGCTGTGTGAGCAGAGAGCCAGGAAGCCCAGACCCCGCCCGCAATGACACGGGCCTTTGTCCTCCTTCCTGAAGCCCCTATGACTGCTGACCGCAAAGATAAAGGCCGGGTCAGAGCCCGGTGGAATCCCGAGGGAGGGGGCAGCGGGGACCGTCCTACTCGCCTTTTAAGCCTCTTTAAATGCGGTATGGGGACGCATCCAGCTGGTGGGCCTTGTGCACCCGCGGAACAGGGACTACAAAGTCAGGGACCGTCCCCTGCCACAGGCTCAAATGAGACGTGGATCTACGTCTCCCCTAAAAGTCTTCTGCCACTAAATTCCTAGGACCCCCGTTCACACCACATTGTGTTTTCCTATTTAAAGCCTCCAGGAGTGATGGGGACTGTGGTTCCTCCGCGGACCGGCCCCCAGAATTGGAATCTATGCTTAACCTTTGCTGCGACTCTTCGCTGCGACTCTGGCGTTCGCGACCGCTGGGCTCGGTTTGCCCGCACGATCCGAACCTGTAGTCTCTGTCCCGGCTGCACTTCTGTGCCTTCTGGTGGTCGTGGAGACTCCTCCAGCGCTGAGCCTCAAATTTTCTGCGCAACGCCCTCCTGTTGGCCAAACGGGTCTGCAGGAGGGCGGGAGGGCGTCTGTGGCCCTTATGCTATCGTTTTCTGTGATTTAGAAATACAGGTCGCTGTGGACTTCAAGCCTCCGCGAGGCTGACCTTGCAAGTGTTAGCCTTGGGCTTCCCAGGATAAGCATGAGACCGTTTTCTCCGCAGACACACCTGCATGATGAGAACCCAGAATCCCTTCAAAAAAGAGCGGAGGACGAGCCCAGTGGTCTGCGGGTGCGTGGTGGGGAGCTTTTCAGGAGCCTCGCTGCGCGCTTCCCACACACTCCTTGTTCTGCCCTGGGACCACAGGCCAGAGCTGCAGCCTATAGGGGCCCCCAGCGGCATATTGTCCCAGGCTGTGAGCGAATCCTTGGTGGTTTGTGAAGGTAGGGTCCCTCCTCCTCCCCCTTCACTAAACTGAATGGGTCAGGTACTCTCTCCTTCACCTTCAGCGGAGGGCGACAGGCCTAGGGAGTGAGCCCCTGCAGCCTCAAGTACCCACAGCGGCCCTCACCACCTCCTCTGCTCCCTGCCCCCACCAGCCAGTTCAGAGGTCTCAGTCCCCGCTGAAACTGGAGCTGCCACCTCCGGCAGATGAGAGATAAAGGACCCCACCGGCGCCGAGGCACTGACCGGCAGACCCGGATCCGGTCTGTTCTGCGCTCCAGAGCGGTGCCCGAGACCCTGCTTTCCCGGCTGGCACTGACCCACCTTGAGAGAAACGGGTGGGCTCAGCACAGACAGTTAAGTCTGCCTAGCATGCACCATACGACTCCAGAGGGTGTGCTGTATCCTTGTGCGAGTACATGCATACATGTGTTTCCTTCGTCTTGGATCCAGGGTTCAGTTCAGGTTATGCACATTTACACATGTGTGATGTATACGTGCACACATCTGTAGACTGTTCTAGCATCTATCCTGTTGCCGTACCTACAGGTACGAATAGGACTCATGAGTTATAATTATGCCTCACGTTTACACGAGTCTTTACAGTCTCCAAGTATGATTTTCACAACCACCCTGGGAGATGCTGCCCTTTTGAATTTTACAGATGCGTTAACAGGCAAGAGAAGTAAATAAATGGATGCTCATTTGCACACACTCTGTGAGAGATCAAGCCCCCGACAAATACCCTGCATATGTAACGTGAACGTGTTTGCCAAAAGGGCTCATAGGTCGGTTCAGCGCCCCAAGCGGCCTCAGGTCCGTCTGGACTTGGCCTTCCCCCAGAGTTTCCTGGAGACCACCCGCGCCTGGCGTGGGGGCCCTTCATCCATTTACTGATAAACGCTCTCTCTGGACCCGGGTAACCAGTGTCCAGAGCTGGACAGTTCGGAAACAGCTGAGAGCGGCAGAAGAGCTCGGGGCGGTTCCAGGGCCTTGGCCGCCCACGCGCAACTCGATCCCTGAACTCTGCGGGTCCTGGATCTCCAAGGCAGCCACGTCAGGCAAACGCACAACGGAAGGATCCTTTCACCCCAGCCGCAAACCCAGGAGCCCAGTGTTTACCAGAGATGGAGCAGGGACGAAAGTTGAATTTATTGCGCTCCTGTGGTTTTGAATTCCTAACCCAGCAAGACTTGAAGCCCACCATTCCCACTTTACAGAAGTGATTAGTTGAAGCTAGAGCGGTACTGTTAGTTGCCCTCGTTCAATAGCCAGAAAGTGGCCAGACTCGGGGCTTAAATCCCAATTAGGAGTGTCCGGATCCCTAGCCCACGATCCCTCCGGTTCCTGCTTGCTCCGTGTCTCCTGCGCGCGGCTTGGAGCCATCGCCGTCCTAGCGTCTGACCTCTCTCGCCCAGGACGCGAAGACTGCCCTAGCTCTCACTGGCAGCATTAAAAAGATTTTTACACCGTTGCAATCTGTTGCTTAAAAACATGTTCCCCGTGTGCGTTGGGTTTGCTTCTTTCTTGCTTTCTGTCATGAGACATTTTGCGCTCCCCCACCCACCTCGTCGGCCCTCCCAAAGCCCTTGGAGCCGCACAGAGAGGTTGCCCAAAGGCTGTAGCTTGACCACATCTCGCGAAGTGCCCTTGGGCCTTGGCGCCTGGCTCCTTCAGACTAAGGATGCTGGTCTCCGGGCTCCAAGGCCGCCCCCACCCGCAGAGGCTGGACGCTGGAAGGGTGCCCGCGATTTGGCGAGGTCGTGGTGAGGGCTCGCGGCCTCGAGGCTGCCCTCTGCCGTCACCGAGCGACATCGCCGCTGCCTCTCTTCCCGGGCCCACTCGGGTTGGACCCCGCAGCGACTGCGGCACCTTCAGCCACAGCCAAGACTCTCGTATATTTCTTAATCCGTAACGTCTGTTCTTCGCCCGCACCCAAGAATCCGGTGTTCGGACGGGTACCGAGTATAGAGCTTGAAGTCGGCCCTCGAGAAAATGCGGGGCGGGGCGCGGTAACCCTCAGGCTCCGCCGCGGACTCCCGGGGACTCCAGCGACAGCCCCGGGCTGTGCTCCCGCCCCTTTACTCCCAGCCACCATAGCATTGATTGGCGCCTATGGGTCCCGTCCTGTGCCCAGGACAGCTTGCCCTTCCCCACCAGTCCACTTCCAGTTCCACTGGATGGTCTCCTTGGCGCTTGGCTGCCTCTATTTCTTGCAATACACCTGTCTTCCCAAGCAAATTAAGATCGCTGTGACGACAGGAAGGGGCACGGTCCCTAACCTAACACCTCGCTCAGCGTCTGCCCTGATAGACCTGATCCTTACTCTTAAAATAGGCAGTGAGGTTGAAGAGTCACTTCTGCCTGCTGAAATTCATTCTAGACAAGTACCGTGAAAATTAATCAGCGATCATACCTGTACTTTTCCAACACTATGCATTAGGACTGTTCACATTGTCACTTCCCCCCACTTATAAAGATAATTCAAGAATTATCTTTATAATAATGAAGAAAATGGGGAAAATAAAACATTAAGATGTAAAAAAAAATGAAAAAACACAAAAATTACAATAATCCCATTCCTCCCCAACAAGATAACCCCTACAGGTTAACATTTTGGTGACATTCCTCCAGTTTTTGTATATTTTAATAAAAATAAGTCTAATGTTCATAATTAATAAAATATAGAGAGAACTTGACGTTTGGTGTTCCGCTTGTTTTAAAATTTCACATAAGGCTTTCTCCATAACTTTTTTTTTTTTTTTTTTTTTGAGACCCAGGCCAGAGTGTTGCGATGTCAGCCTAGCTCACGGCAACCTCAAATTCCTTGATTCAAGAGATCCTCCTACCTCAGCCACCGGAGAAGCTGGTACTACAATTGCATGCCACCACATTCAGCTAATTTTTGTTTTTATTAGAGATGGGGTCTCATTTTGCTCAGGCTGGTCTAGAACTCCTGGTCTCAAGGGATTCTCCCACCTCAGCCTCCTGTAGTGCTAGGATTACAGGCATGAGCTGCTGAGCCCAGCCGAGTTTCTCTGTATCTTACTCCTTGAATACTAATTTTCAGTGAATGCTTGATAATCTATCATAGGGATAATAGATCTTTTTATATACCAGCTCATTTCTCTTTATTTCAGGCCCAGGAAAGTCCCCTTAGCCACACTCTCTGGATCACTAAATAATCAGTAGGTGACCAATAAACATAGAATCTTTTGCTAGCCTATCAAGGAGAATTATGGTCCCATTTTCTGGACACAAAGAATCCACCCAGAAATTGGGGATTGCCTTGAACTATAAGAGGGGCTTCTACCTCCCTCCCCTACTGACTGCTGTCTGCATCTGTCTGCATCTGTTGGAGATCACTGAAGCTGGGAGAGAAGTCTTAAAAGAAAGCTGGGACCAGCTGAAGAGCTGCCCTAACCTGATTCTAGGTCCAAAGCCCCATATCCCCAACTTGCACACAAAATGGTGTTCGTGACCTGGGTTTTTGTGTGCAGTATCTTGTAATGGTTAAGAGTCAAACATGCCATTTGATCCTGGATCTCCCTGAGCTGTGTGACCTCAGAAAAGCTATTCAATTGCTCTGAACCTCATTCTAAAAATTGGAATAATAATGCCTACCACATGCACTTTTGTAAGTTTTCAAATAAATAATTACACACATAGCCTGGGGCTGTGCCAAAAAATCTTCAATGCATGATAGATACTGCTCCTCCTGCCTCTGTAGCTGCTGTTGCTGTTGAGCTTCTGGTGTAGCTATATGGTCTTGGGGATCACCGCAGTTGCCCTCTCCCTCAACTCCTGACCCCATTGCTACTGCTAAACAAGGCCAAATCCTGGCACTTAGCCGGATCTAGGTTCTCAGGGCTGAAGGAGTCATTTCCAGCACTCTGTTGGGCTGCTCAGGACCTACTGACAATCAGGCCTGGGCTTGGGTTGTTTATACTAGAACCGTTAAAACAGGAAAATATGCAAACCCTTCATTCACAGGGATCCGGCTATTGTTGGATCAGAAATGATATTTTTGTTGCTAAAGTAAAAGGTACATTTGCTGCTTTACACACATATACACACATTTTTTTCTTTTGGTTGTGTCTAAAGAGTTCAGAAGGCAAAGCAAATGATCTGGTTCATTTGACCAGCGCAAGCAGCCAACCTGGAAGGATCCCTTTGACCCAACTGCATATTTACATGTGCTCCAACAAGCCTTAACTTCACTGGGCTCTGTTTCGTTCATCTACAGACGAGGCACTTATCCATCTCCCAGACAAACTGCTTTCAAAATCATCTCCCACAATTGATAGGGTGACAGGAAAACCAACTTCACCTAGGAAATAAATTGAAAATAAATTTAATTCAAAGAAACATTCGTCCAACCAGTCTGATCCCATAAGCTCAACTGCACATCAAACTCTCACGAAGAAAGTTTTTAAAGCACACATTTCAAGCTCTTCTTCAAACTGGACAGCTTCTGCCTCTGGAAACAGTGTGCATCCATAGTTTCTCCAGGTGATTCTGATGAAGCCTATAGAGCCGCGTTAGGGAACCACTGCTGTTCCCAATTGAACTGAAAACTGAAGTTTCTCCAAGTAGACTCCAGAAAATACAGATTCCAAAGAATCCTCCATTAAGAACACATGGAATTACAAAGAGCCTGGTTCAAACACCGTATGTGTGTGTGTGAGTGTCTCAGGGGTAGGGAGGGGGTGAATACATGTTTGTTTTTGTGTGCTTTTGTTGTGCTGTTGTTTGTGCACATGTCAGGCCTCTTTAGCCACAAGTAATATAAACCTGCCAGAGCTAGCATAAACCAAATGTGGGATGGGGGGTTATAAGGATTCATAGGGTAACCCTGGAGCTCCAGGCAGAATAGCAGCCAGACTTCCTGAAGGCCTGGGCTAGAGCAGGGGCTTAAGTGATGTTAAGAACCAACTTGTTGCCTGAGTGTGCTAGTTCATGCATGTAATCCCAGCGCTCTGGGAGGCCAAGGCAGGTGGATTGCCTTGAGCTCACAGGTTTGAGACCAGCCTGAGCAAGAGCAAGACCCCATCTCTAAAAATAGCTGGGCAGCTCAGTGCCCATAGCTCAGTGAGTAGGGCATCAGCCACATACACCAAGGCTGGTGGGTTTGAGCCCACCCACCCTGGGCCTGCTAAACAACAATGACAGCTGCAACCAAAAAAATAGCTGGGTGTTGTGATGGGTGCCTGTAGTTCCAGCTACTCAGGAGGCTGAGGCAAGAGAATTGCTTAAGCCCAAGAGTTGGAGGTTGCTGTGAGCTGTAATGCCATAGCACTCCACTGAGGGTGACATAGTGAGACTCTGTCTCAAAAAAATAATAATAATATAAAATAAAAGAATAAAATAAAAATAGCTGGGCATTGTGGCAGGTGCCTGTAGTCCCATCTACTCAGGAGGCTGAGGCAAGAGGATCACTTGAGCCCAATAGTTTGAGGTTGCTATGAGCTATGGCGCCATGGCACTCTACCAGGGACAACAAAGTGAGACTCTGTCTCAAAAAATAAAATAAATGAAAATAGCCAGGCATTGTGGTGAGTGCCTGTAGTCCCAGCTACTTGGGAGGCTGAGGCAAGAGAATCACTTGAGCCCAAGAATTGGAAATTGCTGTTGAGCTATGATGCCATGGCACTTGACAAAGTAAAACTCCATCTGAAAAAAAAAAAAAAAATAGAAACAACTTGTCTCCCCCACAGCTAGGCCTCTGTTTAAGAGAAGAGCCCCAGTTAGAACTATAATCTCTGTGTACCAATTCCATCTTCTTGTGTAAGATAAGGTGATTGTATTTCTAGATCAGATGAAGTCCTGGAGGTCCACTCCTGGTCCTGTCAACCAGATCTGTTGTTAAGGGGGAGAGTCTCCTGGTGGCTTCTGATGGTCCCTTCCTATGGGAAGAGAGCAATCATGGAACTCATTAGAAACTAAGCAGATAAGCCCAAAAGTCTGATTTGTTTCAGACTAACCCCTCCAATCACTCAATCAATAGCTCAAGGAT
The DNA here is from genome assembly GCA_963574355.1 of Loris lydekkerianus. Taxonomy (NCBI): domain Eukaryota; kingdom Metazoa; phylum Chordata; class Mammalia; order Primates; family Lorisidae; genus Loris; species Loris lydekkerianus. Next base: position 55,835 of record CAUYPK010017344.1, read on the forward strand.
TCTTGATCCTAAAACTATTGTGCCTGGGCTCTACGTCTTGGATATAGTCAGGAGAGCACTGAGGTTTTAGTTTGTTTGTTTTGTTTTGTTTGGAGTCAGGATCTTACTCTACCACTCAGGCTAGAGAGTACAGTGGCATCATCATAGCTGATTACAACCTTAAACTCCTGGGCTCAAGTGGTCCTCCTGCCTCAGCTTCTGGAGTAGCTGGGACTGCAGATGTGCACCACCATGTCCCACTAATTTTTTTTTTCTTTTTTTTCACTGATAACAATGTATTTATAATTTGTTAGTAGCACACAGACAAATATGAATTAAAACAGAATTATATGTATATAGGTATGGATAATGAAATGTACCATTCTATGAGGAACTATGTGCACTTAATCATCTTGTTTTGGCATTTTGGTCTTCTGCTTATGTTGCTCATTTCTATCTCCAGATGCTCAGTCTTCCTATTATGATGACCGATCTCATCTTCATGTTTTTTTTCAAGGCTGCCAGTTGTCCTCAAGCCCGCATCCAGAAATATCGTTCCTCTTTCACCTGCTTGCTCTTTCCCAAGTCCCCACCAGCTTCCTTGGTCAAGCCTGTACTCCAGTCAACTCCAGGCTGATCTAAGCCAAAGCCTCAGGCTTACTCAGCATTCACGCCCCACAGCCCTGCCTTGACTACACTGCCAATGCTGAAACTGCCATTTTTGCCTCAACTGCTCCTCTCTGCTCACTGCCACTATAGCATCCCTGAACATGCTAATCCCGACTAATTTTTCCAATTTGTGTAGAGACAGGGTCTTACTCTTGCTCAAGCTGGTCTCGAACTCCTGGCCTCAAGCAATCCTCCCAATGTGCTAGGATTACAGGTGTAAGCCACCATGCCCAACCTGAGTTTTTTATTTTTTTTAAAGCAACCCTGGGGATTCTAATATATAGCTAGGAACCCTTTAGTTATGGAAAACCCTAGCAATAACCAAATAGAGATCCTACAGCCAATTTAACCATTTTCTAAAAAGAATCTCAAAGTAACCAACTAAAAGGAAAATAATTAAAATCTAATGGATTGTATATGACTTATTTTCATCTAAATTGGATACTGATAGCCTAATCCAAATTTCAGATGCCATAACTACTCAAATTTGACATTTTCTAAACCTGTGAATATAAATGTTATGTTAAATTCTTAAAGAAATTTGCCTTTCTGAGGCTCCTGAAGCAGTAGAACAAAGGATGGCTCCCTAGACCCTTAAAGATGACTTGCCCTTCCCCTTCCAGAATCTCTAGTTCACCAGGGCAGTCTCAAAGCTTCTAAAACTGACAGGCGGATCTCCTTAGCTCCCAGGTTGGAGACCAGTCTGAGCTAGAGCCAGACCTGTCTCTAAAAATAGCCAGGTGTTGTGGTGGGTGACTGTAGTACCAGATACTTGGGAGGCCGAGGCAAGATAATTGCTTGAGCCCAAGAGTCTGAGGTTGCTGTGAGCTGTGACACCACAGCACTCTACCAATTCTGTCTCAAACAAACACACACAAAAAAGATTAAAAAAAAAAAAAAAGCTTCTAAAATTGAATCACAATGACCTTGCTTGGCCCCATCCACAGGCCTATCTTCAGGATTCACTCCCAGAAGCTTCTGGTACATCTTCTAGGCCTTCAGGAGACCAAAGAGAAGAGACTCTGCCCTCTCAGCCAAACTGGCAAACATTTTTTTTTTTTTTTTTTTTTTTTGAGACAGTCTCAAGCTGTTGCCATGGGTAAAGAGCCACGGCATCATAGCTCACAGCAACCTCCAACACTTGAGCTCAAGCAATCCTCTTGCCTCAATTTTTCTATTTTTAGTAGAGATGGGGTCTTGCTTTTTGCTCAGGCTCATCTCAAACTCATGAGCTCAAGCTAACCACCCGTGTCAGCTTCCCAGAGTGTAAGGATTACACGTGTGAGCCACCTCACCCAGCCAAAGCTGGCAAACAATAATCAAAACGTTGTTCTAGTCCATGGCAGCCTTGAAGAATGCCTTCATGTTGTTTTGTTTTATTTCCCCTCCTATATTTCCCTAAAACAATCAAGTCAGCAAATATTTCACAAATAACCACTATGTACAAGGCACAAGGTAAAAGGAGAAGTATCACCCCAGAGAGCTTGTTACTGGGAGAAGTGGGACATTGACCCCTCCAGGCTTGGCCTTGCCTGGATCCTAAGGAGCAATTAAAGAGATCCCTCCTTCAGCTACCTGTTCTGGCAGGAAGGAGAAGAGAGATACGATGCCTAGCTGAGGGGGCGTGAGGAATGCTGCTCTTCCCAGGGCTTAGTTACCATAAGAGCTGGTCCCTGCTTCCAGAACCAGGAAGCTTAGGCAGCACAGACAGCAAAGGGACCAAATTGCTTTCTTTTTTTTTTTTGGAGACAGAGTTTTACTATGTCACCCTCAATAGAGTGCTATGCCATCACAGCTCACAGCAACCTCAAACTCTTGAGCCTAAGCGATTCTCTTGCCTCAGCCTCCCAAGTAGCTGGAACTACAGGTGCCTGCCACAATGCCCGGCTATTTTTTGTTGTAGTTGTCATTGTTTAGCTGACCCATGCTAGGTTTAAACCTGCCAGCCTTGGTGTATGTGGCTGGCACTGTACCCACTGTGCTACGGTGCCGAGCCCCACGTTGCATTTTGAAAGCTAAGAAGTGCTATTAATACAAAGACCAGTGACTGATGGTCCAGCAAGTGAGACTGGGGACAGATGCCATGACCTTTGAGTTTATAAAAAGAGCTTACAGAGAGATGCCAAATGCAGCCTAGGGCAATGGTTTTCAGTGTGGAACCCAGATCATCAGCATTACCTGGGACCTTGTTAGAAATGCACATTTTTGACTCTACCTCACCCCCCTTGAATCAGCAACTTGGGAGAGTGCAGAAATCTGGGGCTTACCAACACTTTTGGGTGATTCTGATGCATACTGAAGTTTGAGAACCAATTAACTATTCTAGGAAATTGAGGGAAAAGGAAGCACACATCCCACACCTAAAACACATGTAAGTCTAACAATTCCAGGTTTTAGATCCCTGAATAGGTTCCAAGAAGCCAGGCAGGAACTCAGAGATGTCACTCCACCAAGAACTGCAGTCACTGACCTCCTCACCTCCTCACGACCAGTTCCTGTCCCTCCCACCCACCCCCAACCCACCCCACCCCCCCCCCCACACACACACTCTTCCTGCTAGGAATGACTGCTGGTCCAGGAAGGGTGGCACAGGGGTTGTCTCTGCACTCTGGAGAGGTGGAGCAGAAAGAAGCATAACTCAAAGGGGCTCCCTGAAGTCCTGGGGCTGTTACCAGATTCTTTCGTAGGCCCTTGGCAGTGGCCCACTTACCTGCACAGGCTGCTGGGAAATTCTAGTCCCTGAGCTTTGGAATGAAGTGTGGTTGATTCACTATAGGACAGGAGTGATCATCAAAAACAGGTTCCAAAGGAAATCAGCGAACATAGCCCTATTTATCACTTAGACTTGGAGCTTTGGTCCCCAAACCTGGGGCCCGAGGACTGGTTCTGTCCTTGGCCTGTTAGGAACCAGGCTGTACAGCAGGAGGTGAGTGGCAGATGAGTGAGCAGAGCTTCACCTGTGTTTACAGCTGCTCCCTCACTCTCATCACTGCCCCTCCAAGCTCTGCCTCCTGTCAGATCAGCAGCAAGGAGCGCAAACCCTACCATCATAAACTGTGCATGTGAGGGATCAAAGTGACACGCTCCTTATGAGAATCAAAAGCCTGATGATATGAGGTAGAGCTGAAGCAGTGATGCTAGCTCTTGAATGGTATAGTTGCAGGAAGACAAGCTCAGGGCTCACACTGATTCTACATTATGGTGAGTTGTATAATTATTTCATTATATATCACAATGTAATGGTAACAGAAATAAAGTGCATGATAATTGTAATGCACTTGAAAGCATCCCCTAGTCCATGTCCTATGGAAAAATTGTTCTCCCTGAAGTTCTTCCCTGGTGCCAAAAACATTGAGGACCGCTGAGTTAGAGGGTCCAAGGGATAGGCGGGGAGGGTTATTTGACAGTTTACTCCCTGCAGACGCCTGGCACTCAGCCATCTGAATGCCAGAGCAAGTGGTGGTGGGAGGCTGGGAGGCCCCGTGCTCCTGTCTCCATATTGGTCAGACGGTTCTCACAGTGTCGTTCCTGGACTAACAGCATCTTATATTACCTGGGGAAAATGCAAATTATCAGGCTTCTCCCCGCCTACAGAATAGGAGACTCTGGGGTGGACCCCAGCCATTTATGCTTTGACAAGCGGGGAACTCTTATTCTATTCTATGCGAGGAAATTCCGCATAAATAACTAAATTCATACCAAAAACAAGCCCTCGGTGAGATTCTGAGGCTCCTCACTCAAGTGAGAGCACCCTGGTGGCCTGAGAGGAAAGGGGAATTGGCCCAACGGGAGATCTGCCCAGCAGCGAGGTGCCCGACTTACTTAAAGGATCCAGACCCGCGGGGGGCTGCAGGCCAGGGGCTCCTCCTCCCCGCCCGTCGGCCGGCGCCCCCGCAGGGCACCCTTGCTGCTGAGCGTCGCGGGGTCGGGGCCGGGGCCGCCGGCAGTGGCCTGGCGGGGAGGAATGACGGCCGTGAGATTCCTCTCTGACTTATTTTGTTCCATTCCGGGAGGAATAATTTGTTTCGTATTGGAATCAAAGCGCCTCTCGCGGTTCTTCCGTTTTATCTCGGCAGCTTTCGGCCCCGTGGGAAGAGGCTCGACCCGGCGCCGCGGCTGCTTCGCATTAGGGCGAGCATGGTCCCTATTATGCGGCCCGCTCCGTGCAGAGCCTGTCCCCGCTAACGGGACGCAGCTGACCAGACTCTGCGCCGCGACAGCCACGGACAAGCCCTCCCCGCCGCGTTCCAGGCGGGCGAAGCGAGGCAGAGCGGGTGGCCGGAGCCAGCCTGGGCGGTGCCGAGAGCTCACTCACCTCCGCTGCTGGCAAGTCCTGGTCTTCGGTGACTGTCTTTAGGCACTAAAGACGCTGTCCCCAAGAGGACGCTACAGGCCTCTGTCTCTTCGCTAAGTTCACAGGCCTCTGGGCCTGCCCAAAGTGACACCTAAGTAGGAAAGCCTCACAGGGATTCCCTAAAATAGTGAGAGGAACATCTTTCCGTTTCACCTGTTTAGCCCCTGAGCCAGGAAGCACCCTCACGGCTGCTCAGGAAAACACGAAAGACCTGCCTTTCTCTTATTTGGTATCCATTTCACAAACAGTGTAGAACATCAATGAAGAGAACATCAAAAAGGAAAACCACAGCTGCCTCGATGCCCCCTGCAGATGAGGTGGACCCCAAAAGGAGCCCCACTACTCAGGAGGCAGGAGATTGTCTCCACAGCCCCAGCCAAATCAAGCTGTTGTGCCTTTCACACCCTGGCTTCTCCGTGGTGACAAAACGTCTGCACTGGGGCCCTGCCAGTGTTTGGAGAAAGAGCCAGACACTCCTACAACCGCCAGAGCAAACAATGTAACACAAAAGGCTCCAAAGTTTGGGTAAAATTTCACACTTGTTTTCTTTGATTTCATTAAATTTTGTTATTGCACAAACAGTATTGTAGTAATCATGGCAACTTAAAAAAAAAAGATGCAAAGCCAGTAATGATTCAAAGTCTGACCACTAACAAAGCAATTTATTTTCATTTCCCCATGTTGCTACACAGTTCCTAACTATTTAAGAACTGTATAATTTTCAGCCATGTGGATGTAGCCTGATTTAACTCCTCTATTTCGAATGTTTCCAAGTTTTTCACTACTATGCAGTATAAAAGGAAAACTTTGCAAGGGGCATTTTTGATATTTGTGTTTCTTTCCTTTAGATATTTATTTATTCATTGACTTATTGACAGAGTCTTGCTCTGTGACCTAGGCTGGAGTGCAATGACACAATCATAGCTCAATACACCCTCAAAATCTTAGGTTCAAATGACCCTCCTGCCTCAGCCTCCCGAATAAGTAGGCCTACAGATGTGCACCATCTCACCGGGCTATTTCTTTTGTTAATTGTTTCTAAAGATGACAGTGTCACTATGTTGCCCAGACTGATTTTGAACTCCTGGCCTCAAGTGACCCTCCCATCTTGGCCTCCCAAAGTGCTCACCATACCCAGACTCTTCCCTTTATTTATTGAGGACTACATGCTATATTTCAATAACTTTTATGTGATCATATAGACAATAGATTAGGGGATGCTTAAAACAACAGAAATTTATTCTGTCAAAATTCTAGAGGCTGGAAGTGTGAGCTCCAGATGTCAGGAGGGCCACACTCCCTCTGAAGGCTGTAGGCATGGATGTTTCCTCACCACTTTCAGCTTCTGGTAGTTCCCAGCATTCCTTGGCATCCTTGGCTTATAGGTTCTTTGCTCACCAGAAATAAATATCTTTTGCAGGGAATTTTTAAAATTCAGACTATTATAAAAATAAGCCATAATTCCAACTCCCCTTTTGCTCAGTAAGCTTTCCTCATCTCTGAACTCTTTTTTTTTTTTTTCTTTTTTCTTTTTTTTTTTTAGAGAGACAGAGTCTCACTTTGTAACCCTCAGTAGAGTGCTATATCATCCCAGCTCACAGCAACCTCCAGCTCTTGGGCTTAGGTGATTCTCTTGCCTCAGCCTCCCGAGTAGCTGGGACTACAGGTGCCCACCACAACACTCAGCTATTTTTTTTATTGCACTTTGGGTGGGTTTGAACCCGCCAACACAAATCCTGCTATTTGTCGGTATATGGGGCCAGCGCCCTAACTCACTGAGCCACAGTCACCGCCTGACTGAACTCTTACAGTACATGCTCACTTTACCTCTACAATCTGACTCAGTTTTATCTGTCAGGTCTTACTTTGTGTTTCATGACTATTTGTCTTAATTGTACTACTGAAGGCAAAGATCATACTTTTTTTCATCTGGATAATAATCATAATAGCTGGCTTTTATTAGGTGCCTAATCTGTGCCAGCCATAATACATTATCTCACTTAATTCCCACAAACTATATTTTATTTCCTTTTACTATGTGAGCAAAGTGAGACTGACCAAGATTAAATAACTTGTGCAGGGTCCTCAGCCTGTAAATGGCCCTGGAACAGAAGCTGACCCCACATTCAGGCCCTTTCTCCTGTACGAATTTACGGAATTGCATTAGATAGATGGCCCCTGACTCTTCTGAGTCAGGATGACATTAATCTAGTTGGTAATCTTAATAATCCTCCTATCTTGCATCAATTACAATACAGTACTTTTGGATTAAAAAAGAAAGAAAAAACTTAAAACGGTGGTTTTATTATCTCACAAAAAAGAATTAGAGATTAGTGGCTCCAGGCTGCAGGTATGGTCACTCAAAGACTTGGGCACAAATCCTGCTATTTATCGTCTTTACCTCTGCAGACTATAGCAAGCATCACATTCAGATTTTTTTTTTTTTTTTTTTTTTTTGAGACAGAGCCTCAAGCTATTGCCCTGGGTAGAGTGATATGGCATCACAGCTCACAGCAACCACCAACTCCTCCAACGATTCTCCTGCCTCCACCTCCCAAGTAGCTGGGGCTACAGGCACCGGCCACAACGCCCAGCTATTTTTTTTGGTCGCAGCCATCATTGCTGTTTGGTGGGCCCAGGCTGGATTTGAACCCAGCACCTCAGGTGTATGTGGCTGGCACCTTAGCTGCTTGAGCCACAGGCACGAAGCCCACATTCAGGTTTTTTAAAAGTCTGATGGGAAGAGGAGCCATTTCTTCCAGGCTCTTTCTTAGGAATCTGACCACTTTCCCAGAAGTCCTCAGCAGACCTCCCATTCATCTCACAAGCCAGGACTAAGTCAGTCACATGCTTGTTTCTAAACCAACTGCTGGCAAAAGAATGAGACCATCACAGTTGGCTCAGAATAACTGAGGTCTACCCACGAGTGGAATCCAGGGTCTCTGAAATATTTGAGTTACTTATATCCCTGAACAAAATCAGGTTCTCTGAAGAAGAAAAAGAGGGGGAAAGGTCTGTCACAGAGACTGACTACTATAATCTTTCTTAAAGATACACTGAAAAAATTAATATATGGAAACTATGAGTTAAACAATTTGAATATTTTCTTCTCTCACTTGGAATATTAGTATTTGTCTTTAAGTCAGTCTATAGTTGTAAATAAATCAGTTAAGTGTAATTTTTTTTTTTTAATTGTTGGGGATTTATTGAGGATACAAGAGACCAGGTTAAGGTATAAACTTTTTAATAATTGTGTTTTTAGTTATAAAGTTTCTTTGGGGAAAGAAAAGGGAGCTCAAAGTATAGTCTTTTCTTTCTTTCTTTCTTTCTTTTTTTTTTTTTTATACAGACAGAGTCTCACTTTATGGCACTCACCCTCAGTAGAGTGCTGTGGCATCACACAGCTCACAGCAACCTCCAACTCCTGGACTTAGGCGATTCTCTTGCCTCAATCTCCCAAGTAGCTGGGACCACAGGCGCCTGCCACAATGCCTGGCTATTTTTTTGTCACAGTTCGGCCAGGGCAGGGTTTGAATTCACCACCCTCTGTATATGGGGCGGGCGCCCTACCCACTAAGTCATAGGTGCCACCCTCAAAGTACCGTCTTATGACTCAACTGTCATTGAGATCAGAGGTTTTCCTGAATTGCTGAATTAACTGCTCTCTCTTGGATTTGGTGTACACATGGGCACTCAGAACCCTCTAGACCTTGCTCTCTCTGAAAATTGAAAACCTCTCTTAGAAATTCTAAATTTCTAAGGTTTTCCTCTGGTCTGGCCCTCCTTCTCTCCTGGACTGCTTGGATCTCTCCCAAGACTTCCTGCTTCACTCAAATGTTCCCCTGGTTACTGCTGAATTAACTGCTCTCTCTTGGATTTGGTGTACACATGGGCACTCAGAACCCTCTAGACCTTGCTCTCTCTGAAAATTGAAAATCTCTCTTAGAAATTCTAAATTTCAATCTCCAGTAAAAGGACGCTATGTATCGGTACTCATCTGTCAAAAGACAAGCCATTTCAGAGGTTGCTGGCCTGGCTGGCACCTGGAACAGATGCCCAGGAGTCACAGGCCACCCCAGTCCCAATCAGCTCTGACCAAGAAAGGGGGCAGGGTCACTTGTCACAAAACCTGACTTCTGAGGTCTGCACTTTGGGGAACTGCAGAGGGGCAGAGGTGGACCCCTCTAAAGTATGGCATGTGGAGTTAATTTTGCTTTTCTTTTTTAGAAACAGAGTCTCACTCTATCACCCTCGGTAGAGTGCTATGGCGTCACAGCTCACAGCAACCTGCAACTCCTGGACTTAGGCGATTCTCTTGCCTCAGCCTCCTGAGTAGCTGGGATTACAGGCACCCATTACAATGCCCAGCTATTTTTTTTGTTACAGTTAGGCTGGGGCCAGGTTTGAACTTGCCACTCTTGGTATATGGGGCCAACACCCTACCCACTGAGCCACAGGCACCGCCCTTCTTTTTTTTTTTTTTTTTTTTTTGAGACAGAGTCTCACTATGTTGCCCTCAGTAGAGTGCCGTAGTGTCACAGCTCACAGTAATCTCAAACTCTTGGGCTCAAGCAATTCTCTTGCCTCAGCCTCCCAAGTAGCTGGGACTACAGACACCTGCCACAACCCCCCAGCTATTTTTTGCCACAGTTGTGATTGTTGTTTAGCTGCCTGGACTGAGTTCGAACCTGTCAGCCTCAGTGTATGTGGCTGGCACTGTAACCACTGTGCTATGAGCGCCAAGCCATAATTTTGCTTTTCTATAATGAAACCTGTACCACCAGGTGAGTCAACACCGCAGCGAATGCAAATCTGAACACTCTGTAGACGCTCAATAAATATAAGCTGGTTGGTCAATTCATCCTAGGGAGCTGTCATAGGCCAGTATTTATCCAACTTTAATATGCATACAAGTCACCTGGATCTTGTTAAAATGCAGCTGATCTGGGGCAGGGCCTGCGATTCTCAATCATCTGATGCTTTTGCAGTTCATCTTACTCTTTCTGTAATAAGACTGTATGTAACCTTTGGACTTCTTTCCAGGTATCTGTGGTTTTATGTTTCCATCAACATGCAACCTCCCCTCCTGCCAGGCTGCCTGTGACCTGCCTTGATAAACCAGACACTCCTCCCTTCTTTAGGACCTTTACTTGGGCAGTTTCCCAGCTTGGAATAATCTCCCATGGTTCCACACTCTCCAGACCACCGTGGCAGTACTGATGCTTGTATCAAATAATTCCTTATTATAAAATGTTGTCCTGTACACTGTAGTGTATTCAGCAGCATTCCTGGCCCCAGCCCGCTAAATGCCAGTAGCCTCACCCTCCACTCCACTTGTGGCAACCAAAAGTTCTGCAAACATTGCCAAATGTCCCCTTGGGGGCAAATCATTCTTGGTTAAGAACCACTGCTCTAAAACCTCCAAATCTACATTTTAACAAGATCCCAAGTGATTCACAAGCACATTAAAATGTGAGAAACATTGCAACATGATACAGCTCCAGTCCAACCACTTGCTGTCTTCTGGACTCTCATCTGACAGGTCCTCACCCATCTTCTGTCCTGCAGCTGGAGCCTCAGTGGGAGGAATTCAGTAGGCCTGGAAGAAGCACACACCTGAACTTTTGTACCTCTCTCACATCAATTCTCTTTTCTTCCACCAATGACACCTTGTTTATCTTTAGTGGGGGAATTATCCCTCCCACTCTCAGTCCAAATGAAACCACAGACCCCCAACTCCACTCTTATGAAAGGGGACATATATTTGCATATTTCACCCCATTTTTTCATAGAGATTTTTTTCTTTTTAAAAATTTTTTTTTATTCTTTTTTTTGAGACAGAGCCTCAAGCTGCCGCCCTGGGTAGAGTGCTGTGGCATCACAGCTCACAGCAACCTCCAACTCCTGGGCTCAAGCAATTCTCTCGCCTCAGCCTCCCAAGTAGCTGGGACTATAGGAACCCACCACAATGCCTGGACATTTTTTGGTTGCAGCTGTCATTGTTGTTTGGCGGGCCCAGGCTGGATTCCAACCTACCAGCTCAGGTGTATGTGGCTGGCACCTTAGCCGCTTGAGCCACAGGCGCTGAGCCAGAGATTTTTTTCAGTGGAAGTCCAGTGAATTAACCCAGGAAGACTTCTGTAGGGTCTAAAGGTAGGGTCTTAGGTGTGTTTCTACTAAGATTGATAGCTATACAAAAGACCTAAGCCTGAAACTTTAGGGAGCACCCAAGTGGCGAAAGTCTGCCGGGGATGGGGGGAAAGTGAGCCAACACAAAGGAAATCAGGACAGGAGAGAGACTTGAGTTCTGACCACGCTGTGGATCCAGCTATACCTGAAGACTTCTCGTGAATTTTCGGTGATGAACCAATAAACTTCCCTTTTTTTTTTTTTTTTTTTTTTTTGAGACAGAGTCTCACTTTGTTGCCCTCAGTAGCGTGCCTTGACCTTATAGCTCACAGCAACATCAAACTCTTGGGCTTAAGTGATTCTCTTCCCTCAGCCTCCCACATAGCTGGGACTACAGGCACCTACCACAACACCTGGCTATTTTTTTAAAGACAGGGTACTGTTCTGGCTCAGGCTGGTCTCAAACCCGCGAGCTCAAGCAATCCACCACCTTGGCCTCCCAGAGTGCTGGGATTATAGGTGTGAGCCATTAGGCTCAGCCGCTTATAATTTTTTTCAAATGGAAGTTTATGGGTCAAGCATAGTGGCTTACACCTGTAATCCTAGCACTCTGGGAAGCCAACGAAGTGGATTGCCTGAGCTCACAGGTTCGAGACCAACCTGAGCCAGAGTGAGACCCTGCCCAGGTCACCAGATGCAACTCTCAGCAAGAGAGGGAGACATCCTTCTACCGCTGAAAGGGTCACAGCCTGGTTGCAGGGAGTGCACAACTGTGTGGGCCTTCACAGGACTGCTGCTCCGAGAGGTTGGCAGATGTCTCCCAGCCAGGAAAACAGCCTCACAGCCGTCACAGGCCTGGGCAACAAAGATAAAGAATCATCTCTCTGAAGCGGCAGTCGCAGGCAGTCAAATTCCACAAGGGGGCAGGTCAGTCCAGAGTGGAAAAAGGTGAAAGAAATGCTTTGAGCGCTCAGGAAACATCCCCTCGAGCAGTGATTTTCAACCTTTTTTTATCTCATGACACACTTGAATCTGTAGTTAAACTTCTAGGCACACTTAAATTATATTGATTAAAAAAATAGTAAAAAAAGAATATACTTACCTGTGCTTTGAACTTCTTTTATTCTGAAAAATAATTTATTCAATGATATTTAAAATTTTTTCATGGGCCAGGCGAGGTGGTTCATGCCTGTAATCCCAGCACCCAGCCAAGGTGGGTGGACTGCTTGAGCTCAGGAGTTGGAGACCAGCCTGAACAAGAGTAAGACTTCATCTCTATTAAAAACAGAAAAAAATTAGCTGGGCATAGTGGCGGGCATCTGTATTCCCAGCTACTCAGGAGACAGAGGCAAGAGGATCACTTGAGCCCAAGAGTCTGAGGTTTCTGTGAGCTGTGACACCACAAAACTCTACCCAGATCAGCAAAGTGACACTCTGTTTCAAATTAATTAATTAATTAATTAATTAAAATAAAAATTTATGGCACACCTTAGATACTCTCATGGCACACCAGTGTGCTGCAGCACACCAGTTGAAAATCACTGCCCTAGTGACTCCTAAAAGCACTTAGCATTGAGGCAGATTACAGCAAGCTGAGACCAGGCTTTCTGCAGATGGATACCGAAGCCACTGATGCCTGGGTTAGAACTGGGAACCTGTAGCACACAGACAGGGAAGGCTCAGTAGGTCTGAGTCTCAGTAACTTTTCCAGGCTGGGATGGTGGCTAATACCTGTAATCCTAGCCAAGGCAGGAGGATTGCCTGAGCTCAGGAGTTTGAGACCTGAGCAAGAGTGAGACCCTGTCTTTACCAAAAATATAATAACAGTAAAATTAAAAAATAATAACTTCTCCTGAGGATGACGTGGGGAGATGGCAGATGTTCAGAGAGAATGACCACATGCTGCCTCTGGTGACCCAGGCACTGGGTTTTCCGGCACAGCACTGAAGCTGCAGAGACACCAAACATGCCCAGACATGCAGCCTTGTGCAGCAAAAATGTGGCAACAACATATGAGGACTGATGTCCCAAGCCCCTGACATCATGCAGGATAGCAGTTCAGAGTCTGAAATAAGGTCATTCAAAGAGGGTCACAGCTTGTGCAGCTTCTTTCACACCTAAGTTTGGAAAGTGACAGTAAGTCCTCTATACGTGGTCGCCACCCACTCCAGGACAAGCTGTCAGGGGAAGGACAGGCCCAGTGTGTCTCAGGAGACTTGAGAAGGGAATCCCGGTAGCAGAGGCCTGTAGGTACCTAGCTTCTCCATGTCCCAGAGGCTCTGCCCCTTGGGACCTGGGTGGAGGTGGGATAAGGTCCAGGGCATTTTATCAAGCCCTGGATGAGGCAGCCATGATTCAGCCATGCAGCCCCTTTCCTAGGAATAAATACAAGTAGCCCAACCTGGTACCACTTATGAAGCAGAAACCAAACTTTTGCAAGTAAACACCACTGACTGTGAGATGGAAAGCGCCTCACTTATCATCCAGCCCATCCAGACAAGGCTGGGGCCTTATCAAGGTCACACAATGAGTTGATGACTCAGTCAGGAGCCAAAGTCAGGCCACCCAAACCCAGGTCTAGAACTCTGTGTCCTGTGCAGAAGGAACTCTTTCCTGTGGAAATCTCCGTGTTCCAGATGAGAAAAATGGAAGGAATTCTGCACCACACATTTAATCCTTGCTCCTGAACTTTATATTCTGGAATTTTATAGTGAGAGTTCATCATTGTCACTTCCTTAGGATAATCCCCACTGCCCTGATCCATAAAACTCAAGTCTTTTTTATTGCCCCAAACCAGTCCCAGCCACTACTGAATTAGATGATAACAACAGTAGCCTTTATTTATTGAGTATTAATATTCATCAGGGTTTTCCAGGTAAACAGAACCAATAGGATTTATACAGAGAAATAGAGATATTTATTTTAAGGATTTGACTCAGATGATTGTGGACGCTGGCAAGTCCAAAATCTGCAAGGCAGGCAGCAAGCTGGAATCCCAGCAGGAGTCCATGATGCAGTCTGGAAGCTGAATTCCTACCTCTTCAGGAGACACCACTCTTTCATTAAGGTCATCATCTGTTTGCATGAGGCTCACCCACACCACGAAGGGTAATCTGCTTTACTTAAAGTCTACTGATTTAAGGGAATCCCAGTATTAACATTTATAGATGTTAATCGTATCTATAAAACACCCTTACAGCAATATCTGGGCTGGTATGTTTGACCAAACATTGGGTAAGGTAGCCTAGCCAAATTGACACACAAAAATACCACAAGTATTTAATCTGTAGCAGGCACTCAGATAATCTCAACAACCACGTGAGGCAGCCACAATTACCCCCATCTTAAGAAAACAAAATCAAGGGCTTAAGCCCACAGGACGCTATGAACCAGGTCTAGAACCCCGTTTCTCTTCTTTATCCATGACTTCCCCTACCCTCCCAGGCTCTCGCTTAGTTGCTTTAGTACAAAAAGATGCTTCCAGGCCACAGGTTCTCAGCTGCTGCTACACATTAGAATCACTGGGGGAAACTAATTAAATGACCCACCAAACAAATAACCCCTTCCTCTGGGGAGTGTAGATTGTCCAGTAGAAAATCCACAACCTAAAGGAAATCAAGTAGCTATTCTATAAAATAGCTTATGGAAAAACTAGCAAATATATTTCCTTTCACAGCATGAAATTAGCCATTTCCCCTCTCATTTTGAAGCAGCATACAGTAAATACTTCCTTAATTATTTGGTTGGAGATACAAAAGACTGAATTTGAGTTTAATTCATTTGGACAAAAGGCACTTGGTGAGCACCTGCTGAGTGTTGGGCAGTAGATCTGCATCTGGGGGCAGGGGTGGCATCATAATACCCACAAAACCACATGAAAGTACAATTACAGAGGCCTGTCCCAAAAGTCCCGGAGTCCAGAAATGGTGACCAGCCACAGACCAGCATGATACTATGAAGTCTGTACTTTGCAGAGACTCACACGCTGAATAGATGTCCCTTCCTTGATTGTTGAGGCCTCCTGTACATAAGGCAGCCATCTTTCTGTGAGGGGAACCAGCCAGGGCTCCCAGATGCCCACAGGGAGTCCTGGTGGTCCTTACCTATTCCACCTGCCCTTGGCAAAATGCGATAAACTTCCACATAAAGATTCTTGATGTTAAAACGTCCCTTCTTTTTTGAACATATAATGGAAGTTGGTGTTTACTAATGTCCTCACGTGGCAAACCAACAATTGACAAGTCTGTGTTGTTCCCCTAATACTTCATGGGTTCAGGAACTCCAAAAACCTGAAAACCACAACACTAGACATTGGCCTGGGACCTCACAGGAGCAGGAAATTTGGCTTCCAAACCCCAGGCTTATCTTCACAGGCTACCCACAGGCTGCCTGAATAAACCACATGACACACACATTGTCAGCTCTTTGGAAGAGGATATCTTATGTTTTGAAGCATTCCATACACATAATTGTTGAACTGGGTATGTTTAGGTGTTTATCAGGAACAATTAAACAAAATTTTGTAGGATGGTGCCTGTGGCTCAGTGAGTAGGGCCCTGGCCCCATATACCAAAGGTGGTAGGTTCCAACCCGGCCCCAGACAAACAGCAACAAAAATATAGCCAGGGATTGTGGTGAGCCCCTTTGGTCCCAGCTACTTGGGAGGCTAAGGCAAGAGAATCGCCTAAGCCCAGGAGTTGGAGGTTGCTGTGAGCTGTGATGCCTCAGCACTCTGCCAAGGGTGATAGAATGAGACAAGAAAATAAATAAATAAATAAACTTTTGTACTATACAAGGTAGAAAATGGGTTGGGCACAGTGACTCACACCTATAATCCCAGTGCTTTGGAAATTCAAGGCAGAAGGTTCACTTGAGGCCAGGAGTTCAAGACAAGCCTGGACAAAATAATGAGACCCCATCTCTAAAAAAAAAAAAAAAAAAAAAAATTAAAAATTAGCCAGGTGTGGGGCAACACCTATGGCTCACTGAGTAGGGTGCCAACCCCACATACAGAGGGTGGCAGGTTCAAACCTGGCCCCAGCCAAACTGCAACAAAAAAATAGCCAGGCATTGTAGTGGACGCCTGTAGTCCCAGCTACTCAAGAGGCTGAGGCAAGAGAATCGCCCAAGCCCAAGGCTAGAGGTTGCTGTGAGCTGTGATACCACAGTACTCTACTGAGGGTGACAAAATGAAACTGTCTCTAAAAAAAAAACAAACAAAAAAATTAGCCAGGTGGCTCATGACTGTAGTCCTAGGTACTCAGAAGGTTGAGGTGAGACAAGACCAGGAATTCAAGGCTACTATGAGTTACAATCACATACTGCACTCCAGCCTGGGCAACACAGATAGACCCCGTCTCAAAAAATTAAAAAAGGTAAGAAAATGAAGACAACATAATTTTACTGTTAATGAAACCCAGACTTCTGGGACTAGACACTCCTAACTAAAGGTAAAACTGGACCACAAACCTTGGTTTCTGCTACTCATGACCTGGGATACTGGACTATCACAGATATGGCCCTATGTAGGCAAATCAGATCAACCGAAAAAGGGGACCATCTATGTTTAAAAGTCACTCCTAATAAAACAAGGTAAGCCTACTAGAATAAAATAAAATTGTCTTTGAGTGAGAACTTGGTGATGACAATAAATAAATAATAATCAAGGCTGGGCATGGTGGCTCATATTTGCAATCCTAGCACTCTGGAAGGCTAAGAGGGTGGATTTCCTGAGCTCAGGAGTTCAAGACCAGCCTGAACAAGAGTGAGACCCTATCTCTAAAAATAGCCAGGTGTTGTGGGGTACTCCTATAGTCCCAGCTACTTGGGAGGCTGAGGCAAAAAGGATTATTTGAGCCCAAGAGTTTGAGGTTGCTGTGAGCTATGATGCCGTGGCACACTACCAAACATGACAAAATGAGACTCTATCTCAAAAAAAGAAAAAAAAAAAAACAAGAGCAAGAAAACTTGGGGCACACTCCTTCCCTCTTCTACCCAGAAAGCCTCCACCAATTCCAGGCCGCCTACCTAGTTCTAGCCCTGGAGGTGGATAAGGCAGTCTGCCAATGCCAGGAGGGGCCTGAGCTTGGACCCTTGACCAATGGTCCTGCCAGTGTTACCAGCCAAAGAGTGTCCAGCCACCTGTCACTATCAGTCAATATGCAGCTACCAGCATAGGTCCACCAAAATTTGTCAGAAGGCGGGTGATTCTGGAGAACATTCTGTTCTACCATTTCCAAAACCACAGTTTTATACATAAAAGTTCAAAACAAAGACCACATTAATCCTTATTTTAAATAATAATCAGCATAACCCAGTAATCTATTACAACATTTCCACTTGAAAAGTTAATCTCCTACATTAAACCACCTAAATTACTCAAGATAGGCATCTTCCGTGTAGCAACGACTCAGCAAGGCCCGGCCTGAAACTGCCTCTACCTAGATACAGCCAATGTGGTACCATGCCACTGGCCCGACCCTGTCACTCACCTCTTCCCCCGCCTTCTTT